>JAJMRV010000046.1:0-72007 GCA_030578435.1 Scheffersomyces lignicola | reverse complement strand
CTCTGGTGTCGTTGTTGTTAGTGCCGGTTCTTCTGGCACTGTGACTTCGACTTCGTTGTTCCCAACCTCGAGTGACCCAGACACTACCTACACCACCACTTTCACCACCACTGAAAGTGACGGATATGTTGCTACTGACTCTGGTGTCGTTGTTGTTAGTGCCGGTTCTTCTGGTACCATCACCAGTACCTCGTTGTTCCCAACCTCGAGTGACCCAGACACTACCTACACCACCACTTTCACCACCACCGAAAGTGACGGATATGTTGCTACTGACTCTGGTGTCGTTGTTGTTAGTGCCGGTTCTTCTGGCACTGTGACTTCGACTTCGTTGTTCCCAACTGATTCGGAAGTTATTACTTCTTCTAGTTCTTCTTTTATTGATTTAAGAATTTCCTCGTCGTCGTCGGTAGTTTCATTTTCATCTGTTAATTATTATAACAGTAGTTCGTCATCTAACGACTTCACCGAATACACTACGACGTTTACCACGACTGAGTCGGACGGTTCTGTTGACACTGATACTGGTATTGTTATAGTGACCACGAATTCTCAAGGTAGCGAGTACACAACAACTTCTATCATATCGGGATCTTTTTCGACCAGTGTTGCAGCTACAGAGTCAGAGTTTAGTTCTTCGTCTTCATCTAATGACTTCACCGAGTACACTACGACATTTACCACGACTGAGTCGGACGGTTCTGTTGACACTGATACTGGTATTGTTATAGTGACCACGAATTCTCAAGGTAGCGAGTACACAACAACTTCTATCATATCGGGATCTTTTTCGACCAGTGTTGCAGCTACAGAGTCAGAGTTTAGTTCTTCGTCTTCATCTAATGACTTCACCGAGTACACTACGACATTTACCACGACTGAGTCGGACGGTTCTGTTGACACTGATACTGGTATTGTTATAGTGACCACGAATTCTCAAGGTAGTGAGTACACAACAACCTCATTGATCACATCATCATCTGGAAGTCCTGGTCTTTGTAAACGAGACGGCACTGGATGTGATACGTTTACAGAATATACTACAACGTTCACTACCACAGAGTCTGATGGTTCAGTTGAAACGGATACTGGAATTGTCATTGTTACTACCAACTCCGAAGGTAGTTTATACACTACCACTTCTATTCTTAGTGAGACTGAGTACACCACAACTTTCACTACCACAGAGTCTGATGGTTCAGTTGAAACGGATACTGGAATTGTCATTGTTACTACCAACTCCGAAGGTAGTTTATACACTACCACTTCTATTCTTAGTGAGACTGAGTACACCACAACTTTCACTACCACAGAGTCTGATGGTTCAGTTGAAACGGATACTGGAATTGTCATTGTTACTACCAACTCCGAAGGTAGTTTATACACTACCACTTCTATTCTTAGTGAGACTGAGTACACCACAACTTTCACTACCACAGAGTCTGATGGTTCAGTTGAAACGGATACTGGAATTGTCATTGTTACTACCAACTCCGAAGGTAGTTTATACACTACTACATCGTTATTCAGCAGCGGAGTTGTATCGGTTTATACTACTACTGTTGTTACGACAGATACCGTTGGAGTCCCATGTACAGAAACTGGTGTCGTGGTAGTCAGTACAAACGCTGAAGGTAGCACATTCACAACCACTTCAATCGTTACCGAGACAGTCACAGTACCTTGTAGTGAATATACCACTACGTTTACCAGCACACTTCCAAATGGAAAGGTGACAACTAAATCGGGTGAAGTCATTGTGACAACTAATGCGGCAGGTAGTGCTTACACTAGTACGTCATTGTTAGGTGAGAGTACTACAGTGTATACTACCACAATCGTTACTACGGATACTGTCGGTGTTCCATGCACAGAAACTGGTGCTGTCATTGTTGGCACTAATTCTAACGGTGAATCATTCACTACTACATCTATCATTCCAAGTACTAGCGTCAGCCCAGATTACACTACTACCATTGAACTTACTGACACCACTGGAGAGCCAAGCACTTTAACTACATCTGTTGTGGTAAACAACACAGAGGGAGGTTTAACAACAACTACTTCTATTGCTAAGTCTAGCGAAGTGGCCGCCGAGTCTACTGCTGCTGCAGCTGTGAGTGTTTCTTCAGCCACAACTGAAGTCACAGCTAGCGCGGAACCCTACGAGGGTTCTGCCTCAATTAGAGCAATCAATAGATTCTTATTGATTGTTCCAATTATTAGTCTTTTGTTGACTGCTGGCTTTGTTTAATACTACAAAAGCTAAATTATATCAAACATTTCGGTTATTTTTTACATTCACGATTAACATTCAGTTCTTGTTTAATTATAATATTGCATTTTTACAATAGCATATACTTTGGGTCATTTATATCCTTTGATAGTTCATCTTTATTGTGTTATTTATTTCGTTCATAGATTTCTTTTAATATCGGCGATTTCTCCGTGGGAACATCTGCCGAGTACTTCTGTTTCTTTTATTATTGCAATACAAAGAATTGTTTATTTAGAAAAACACGTAGCATTACTAGTTTCTTCGATATATGTTGTCAATTCCTGCGAGTAAAGATCAGACTAACTATTACCAAAACATGTCGCATATTGAATTACTGGTGCATAAATAAGAACTTACCCCTGAATTTATGACACGTACCTAAAAGTACTAGGTGATCAGTTAAAGAGCCGCTTGAGAGACTTGGCTTACAAGAAAGTAGCAGACTCCACAGTGCTGCAGAATTGCAGCCACTGCCAAAAACAGGTTCACCATTGCAACCGCTACTTTTGTGCACTACACATAAATAATGAGAGATCTATAAAACTACCCAAATTTCAACAACATACTAAATCTCCAAACACGCTAAGCGTACTCGTCAGGGTCAAGGAAACAAGCGGGTATCCGGTTGGACACCAATGAGTGGCTGCTACAATTAATCGTCGACAACTCCCCACCTTGCCGTGACTAGTCACAAACAACCGAACAGAATATTCTCGACATCCCATCGCCCCACCTCCCAGCATGACTCACTGCTGCCACAACGAGTAGCTATAACCATTGCCATTGGTGGCCCGTGTTTTGTGGGACATGTGCCGATCACACATTTGGGCATTGGTATGACGGGATTACGTAAGCGCTTACGTAACCCATTGAAACGCGTGACTGTATGTGCCGATTTTGGGAGAGCTGAGCAATGTGCAGTCCTCCACAGCCCGAAGTAGCACCACTTTCCCCTCTTGCTGCGAAAATATGGGGTAATTTTCACTCCTATATAAAGGGTAGAAATCACTCTTGTGAGTTTACGGTAGACAGGTTTCCACATCATCATACAAACACAATTACAACCATATTTAATATTGCATACTTTTAACACATCCTCCCATCATGACTAGAACTAACAAATGGACAGTACATGAGAAGAAGTCGGAACCCAAATGGTTCACCCATCACGAAAGCTACTACTTGAACTCGAATCCCACCAAAGTCAAGAAGTTTGGTGCCGGCAAAAACAACTGGGGTAAGCCTGGTGACGAGTTGGTTGACGATGTAGAGTACTCCGACTTCAGGTTGTACAACAAGTCTGAGAACAAGTTCTCACCCAAGAACATGAACCACTCGGAAAATGAACAGAAGATGATGGATGTATATAACCAGTCCTTATAGTTACGATCTCGGCGATCCAGTCTGTAATTATCCGTTATGAAGCTTTACGAATTCACGCATATTACGAAGCAAAAACACAAGAATATAAATAAATAGTTCGGTAAATACATATAAATATAATTAAACTTCTATATTGCTCATCTAGGGTGCCGCGTCAAGCTCGTTCTGTCTCAACTTTGTTTCGACTTCGGCTTTCCATCCCTTTCTCTTCTGTCTTTCCTCGTACGCCTTTTTGTTGTTCAACACGCGGTTGACGATTAGCTCGGTGTTTATGGACTCGTACTGGTGGTTTTTGATCTTGTGGATCAACTGTGGCTTTATCAACGAGTATTTTTCGTTAATTTGGGCCTGTTCCTTCTCACTGGCAGGGCCGTAGTAGACCCGGGTAACATTGCCCACTTTGTCTAAAAATTCAGCAGTAGGCTGGAAAGGCGCTCCCAACACAATCGAGTCGACGTATTTGCACTGCAAGGTGCACAAGGATCTCTCCAAGAGATTCATGATGGGGTAATTCAAGCCTTCAATGCGGTTGATGGACAAATCGTCGTACAATCCCACCACCACCTTGATGTTGGAGCCCTCGTCTTCCTGTTGTTTTCTGATCAACTTTAGTATCTCAATGTGACCCGGGTGGAAAAGATCAAACGCGCCGTCGACGTAGTAGATCTCGGTCTTGTTCTGGATGGATGCACTGGGCTCCACGACATTTTTGATGCTCTGTCCGTCATAGTAGTAGACGCCGGTTCCTTTCTGCAAACCGGTGGAATCAGTAGCATATCTCTCGAATTTGTCGGTGTTTTCTGCATCCAATAGCGGGTGACTCGAACCAGTGATGGCCTTGTAGTGGTGGTTCTTGCTCATGAGCAACATTCTACCAACCAAATCGGTGGTGGAAATATTGGGCGTTCTTTTCACGATGACGAAACGTCCCAAATCCTTCACCACCTGGTAGCAGTCTTCGCCATTGGCGTCGGTGGTGATATCGTCCCCGTGCACCACATACTTGCAGCCGTATTGGTCCATGAATGCGGGGTCGGTCACATACGGAGCATCCGCCACCGCTTTGGTGGCCCATTTGCACGCCTCTACCGCGGTCATTCTCTCCTCCAATCTCATCACCGTGGGGCCCTTGTTGAAGAGAATCTCTTCGTCACTGTGCACACCCACGTAAAGCTCCTTGCCCAACTGACGTGCCTGCAACATGGCACCCGCATGGCCATGGTGGGCAAAGTCAAAGCAACCGTCAATCCAGATGCGGCAGTCTTCAATTCCGGCCGGTCTCTCGAACATAGCGTGTCTGGGTGGTGTGTTGTGTGCCGTTATCTGTGTGCCGATACGGTAACTTCCAGTACTCCGGCAAAAAACAATCTGTGCACGTGCGTGTGCACGTGACTGAAATATATGACATCATCCATTGTGCTACACTATTATATACATCCTCAACACAGGCCGCAGCCGCGGGCTAGACAAAGCCCGACTGCTGCTGGTCCTGCACTACAATGCCACTGCCTGGCTGTTTGGGCCGTCTCGCACTGCTGCTGTAGGCATTTCTAGTACTATTGTAGCCATTGCCGTTGCTATTACCCACCGATCTCGTATTAGCCGCCTGGGGTCTGGCGGGCGCCTGGTAGCCAAACTGCTGCGGCTCGGAAGCATCAGTAGGAGCGACGTAGGTGGCCGTTTTCCCCTCCTTTCTCTCCTTAGCCACGAAAACCATGTACTGGTACATCAACCCGGCATTTCTCGTCGAACAGCCATGCAACCAGCCAAAAAAACTGCCGATCAAGGGCGGGAACGTGATGACAAGATCTATGGCGATGTTGGACTGCATTTTGGCGATCAACTTGTTGGGCACGTTGAGCCGGTTTTCGGCCATATTGATGAGCCGGGCGTGGAGCACGTACATGAGTATGGGTCCCAATCCCGGGATCAATAGCACCACCAAAGGCACCAAGCCAATGCCACTGACATTGTTGCCGCACCCCAAGAAACACTGGTCGTGTATCCAGGCCTGCGACTGGATGGACTTCCATATCTTCTGCTCATCCTTGGTGGCCGTATCGTGGGGTAACCGCAACTTCTTGCCGTCTTCGTCCTTGAAAGGATCCACCTTGTTGAAATGCTCGTCCATGTAATCGTTGAAGTAGTCCATGGCTATGCCGTAGCCCGGCAAGCTTTGCATTTGGTTCTGCAACTGAGATGCCATGGTGCAATTGAGGTTTGGACACTGGTAATTTTTCAGTAAAAATGGCTAGATAGCAATAAAATGGGCAATATTACACTTGGTAGTTTGCTGAATCAGCAATAAGCAGGCAATACAACACACAGGAGACACCAGCCAAACCACCAGACCTCCCTTATACTCTCCAACGGAAGTGTGTGCCTGGAATCACGGTGATGATGATGTAAGCCTTCATCGCAACAAAGAACCGTGTTTTGCAATTTGCCTATATGCAGTACAGCATGGCTTGTTCCAGACTACCCGCTTTAGTGTCCGTACACGGGTGAAGTTAGGAATGTGAGAGTCAAGAGGTGTCCAGGTGGTACAGAAGAGCGCCAATAGTCGCTTTGTATGTAGACTTGAACGCACGTGACTCACACTGCAAGTTTGTTTCCAGCATGGCTGTGTGAAGGGCCGGTTAAGCGGCAGTGGGGGGCACTCTGGACCGTATGTGTAGAAACTGTAGTGATACCAAGGGGCTTTCGGCTTTGACAAAGCTTAAACCGAGCGGCGTTGTTTGTGAGCCGGTTTCGGTAAGCGCCGTGGAGGGCCGAATAGATTGCATGGTAGCGCCAATGAAGTTACTCCAGCGGGCTAACTGGCGGTTCGCTGCTAATTAAACTGTACAAACGCCTTATTCGACTGCGGTGTGGTTTATCACGGACGTAGCCATATTGCAATTGTCATTAAGGTATAGTAGGCCGTTCACATGTCTTTTGTTAGTAATGCAATAAGGGTAGTTTCTTGCCAAAAGCGTGCAATAGTCCAGCTACAGCAACAGCCATTCCAAATCATTACTTTCATTACATATATAATAATACATCAACTAATCAACTTCTCCAACTCCTTGTTCAGGACAGGAATAATAATACCATGAGTGTCATCGCCGCATATAAAGCAATTCAGCTTCTTTTTCTTCTTGTATCTGTCCAAATAGCAATCCTTGCAGTAAATATGCCCACACTGAGTCTTAATAGGGTGTTTGTAGTCAGATTTACATAGCACACACTTGAAAGGTAACTGCGATGGCTGCGATCTGTCTTTGGTTGCAGGCTTACTCCCCACGGTTTCCCACTCCTTTTCTATTACTCGATTTGCCTTGGACTCGTTCCGTATGTGGAGAAACTTACAGGTATCGCCATAACCACAGTAGCCCGTCTGCAAAAAGTCCTTACACACATCGGGCTGAAAGTCTGTCAAAGTCGTCACGGTAATGTGAGCCGGTACCGGCTTTATCTTCGATTTCACAGTCGCCCCGTCTGCAACGGCTTCCGTTGCGTTTTCCTTGTTTTCAGACAGTATTACGTTTTCTACAGATGTCGAAGTACTCACCTTCTTGGCGTCTGGCACCACCGCTTGCTTCTTAAAACGGTCTGCTACACTTAGCTTATCTCTCTTTATCACTGGATTGTCGTCGTCATCGCTCTCGTCCGCCAAAAACAGCCTTTTTTTCACAGACTCCGACGGTTTCTGAGCAGACGAAGACGGCAAGCCACTTTTACCACCACCATCCTTGGCTTTTATCACCCGTTTTTTAAACATGCTTGTCTGACAAACCATACCATCTTCGCAATTATTAATGGGCTTCTATTTTTTTACGTCTATTTTGCTATATGCAGGCAGCACATATTTCATCACCGATGATTCATTCACCATCCACCACCACTTTTTTGCACCAGCACTAAATGCCCCACACACCATGTTCACCAGCAAGGCAGCAGGGCTACTAGGAAGCAAGGTAGTGGAAATAGCCGGTTCTCGGGCCGGTGCGCGGTTATACCTGGCAGGAGCCAAGATCAACTCGTATTTCGAGCTATTCCCCAAGAATTTCCCCCATCATGGCCCACCGGGGGATTCGTTCATAGTGAACGACCGGTCTTTGAGAAGAGAGTTCCGGGGGTTGCAGAGCGAGAACCACCCGGATGTGCTCATCGGATCGGCGGCTTTAAACCAGGGTGCTGCGGCCCAAAATCACGAGGATTTCTCCAGTGTGATCAACAAGGCATACACGGTGTTGCGCAACCCGTACAGCCGAATTGCCCATTTCATCCGGGTGTACCACCCGCAGAAACTAGACATAACCGAGGATGATGTGTCCAAGCAACTAATCAGCGATTTCAACTCGAGTTCGCCCGAAAGCAGCCAGGACTACAAGGATATGTTGATGACAGTGTTGGACGCACACGAGTCGCTTGAAATGGCCAACAACGAGCAGGACCTACACGACCTATCGGCCGAAAACGAGGATAGAATCTCTGCCAGTGAGCAGTGGTTGAATAACGCTATCCAGTCGCAATGGCCCATACAGGACTGGAACGCCATTTTGATAGAGTCGATACGACTCAAGTACTGGGTGAACATCCAGAATGGGATCAAGGACTGGGAGCCTGGAAAGCCTGTGCATCTCACGCACTAGGACGATTATGTATGGATAGTATGAGATAGTATGAATGATATGGGTTGGTGCGAGACTGTAGATTGGGGTTACGGAAGATGGACTGAGATGAAGTTCTATGAACTATAGAAGTTCTATGAACTAATATGAACTTATATGAAGTTATATGGACCAACATGAAGTTATATGAACTGATATGAACTAATATGAAAAAGTTAGATGAACTAATATGAACTAATATGAACTGACGAACTAACTTGAATTTGGACATGTGACCCTACCAGATAAAACTAGCTTGATACATAACCTGCTATGTGGTAACACGAACCAACACTTGAACTAACACCTACTATTAGACATCTGTCTCGCGTACCCCTACAACCTGCAATCCCACACAAGAGTCACAACTTGCACATAGGCTACGATTATATATTAACAAAAATGTATGTATAAGAAATGAACTGTAGTCGTATTTGTACATTCACCACCCATCTCTACTCGCTGGCCATGGTCTTGTCGTCGTCGTCCAACTCCTCATCCTCCTCGTCTCCCTCGTCCATATCACTGCCCTCTAGTATGTCGTTTTCGTCATCATCCGCGTCCCCGTCGTCGTGAACAGGAATGCCGTATTCGCAGTGGTCGTACTCATCCTTCTCGCTGTCTGTTCTGGGGTGCATCTTCAACCACTTCATCCTGGGCCCGCTGAGACTCAACTCGTTGATCTTGAACCCAAACAACTTCAACCCGAAATCGTTCTGGTTGAACTTGCTGATGCGAATGCGGCACTGGTTCTCGATCTCGGGGAACATCTTGACCAACAAACCGGGGAATGTGGTGCCGAAAAAGGCCCCGTCGATGTTGAGATACCGCGAGCTGGAGGGTATGTATATGTCGTTGCAGCAGGGGCAGTACAACCGCACGGTTTCCTGGCCCGGTATGTCGGTCGAGCCGACCGGAATGAGATGCATGCCGTCGCAGTAGAACCGCGGACACGACCCAAACTCGTTGCGCTCGAATTTGGACGCCATGGCGGTTAATCCGGGCTTGGAGATGATATATCGCGCGTGGATCAAGCCGTAGAGCAACTCGGCCGAGTGCGCCAACAACGACTTGTTGGGGAACTCCGACTTCTTGGCGGTTGTGCTGGAGTTGGCGGCCGCCGGGGTGGTATTGGTGTTGCTGTTGGTGGTGGCGGCGGCGGCGGAGTTTCCGTTGAGGTTCTCCTCCTCATTGTGGTCCTCCTCGGTGTCCACGTGGTAGTCCAAGATGGTGTACAAGGCCTCCCGGTAGTAGGGCACCTGTGACAGCAACCCCGTGAGGTTGAAGTCGTCTTCGATGAACTCCTGGGCAATGGGCACAAAGTAGTCGTGGCCAAACGACTCGCAGAACTGCTGGATCCAGGGTATGTAGTCGTCTTCCGGGTCGCTGGGCATGGTGAGAGCCGGGGTCTTCTTATGGGGGGTTTGGTGTCGGTTTATGGGGGGAGTGGTTGGTAATTTAGGGCCGGAATATTAGTGACGATGGGCAATATACTGCGCTAACTCGGTCAGTTTGCGCGCCAGGAAGCTCGGACTGGTGTGTGCGGATAGCGGCAGGTGCGATCAGGCCGATTAGCGGGCTGGCTGGGACAATAGTGTGGTGGCGGCGGACGTCAGCGGGGCCTGGTGGTGGGAATGCTATCATCAGTTTTCCCTGCCATTTACAGAAAAAAACTTCCGCCCGCGCTTATATGAAGGACTGAAAAATGCGGTGGTGGTGCTGCTACTGGTAGCCACCACATAGTGCCCACCCCAGCAACTACCACTACTGCTGCTGGCACCACTGGTATAGGCGCAGGCATTTTTGTCTACGTATTTGGTTTACTTTATTTACTTTGCTGCTTTTTTTTGTTGCATCGCTGACACCATGCTCGGCTGGATAGACATGCAGCCGTACTCGTTGGTGGTGTTCTCGTTGGTGGTGCTAGTGCTCCAGCACTTGGTCAACCAGGTGGGAAAAGCCGCCATCCAGGAATGGGTGTTTGCCGCGTACCTCAAGGTGGGCGAAAAAACCACCCTCACCAGGCCGTTCCAGGAGTACGCCCACAAACAAAAGGAGGTCGCGAGACTCCAGCGGGAGAAAAGGCTCATCAGCGCCCAGGACGAGTACGCCAAATGGACCAAGTTGAACCGGCAGGTGGACCGGTTGACGGCCGAGTTGGCCCAGTTGAAGGAGGTGTTGTCGCAGAACCGAGCCAGCGTCAACAGCGCCGTGGGCGTGTTGCTTGCGGCTGCCACCACGCTTCCGCTCTGGTTCTGCCGGGTGTGGTTCCGCAAGTCGGTCTTGTTCTACTTGCCTCCTCACTACTTGCCGTATCCGGTGGAGTGGATCTTGCTGGTGCCGTTTTTCCCGCTCGGGTCCGTGGGCTTGACGGTGTGGATCTTCGCTGTCAACCAGGTGGTGTCTGCGGCCGTGTTTTTGGTGACGTTTCCGTTCCAGGCCCCGGTGGGGCAGCCCACCAGGAAGTCCAAGGTGGAGCCGGAGGCGGAGAAGTAGCGGGCCGGGCGGGTGCATGGTGAGGAGCAGAGCATAGTCTGCCTCCACCGGTACTAGCATCAGATATAGTATACATGTACTTGTGTAGATATTATACTAGTTCTTGTATAGATATAATATACTTGAATATACTTGTTCTTGTATAGATATAATATACTAGATATAATGTACTTGTACATATACTATACTTGTTATTGTACATATACTATACTTTTACTTGTATAGATATACTATACTAGTTCTTGTACATATACTATACTTGTTCTTGTACATATACTATACTTGTTCTTGTACATATACTATACTTGTTCTCGTATAGATATACTATACTAGTTCTTGTACATATAATATACTTCTTCTTATTGCTTGTTCCTATATACATATAATACACTAGCTCAACTCCATCATCTCCTGGTACCGCCGCAACATCACATCACGCAACTCGCTGCTTTCTCCATCAAACTCGTAGCTGTTGAGCTTCTTGCGCTTGATGTCGTTGCGGAACTCGCTCAACGTGAGGTGAATGAGCCGGTCCTTCTCACTGCCATCCTCCTTTCTCATTTTCCCCCATTCACCGTCGCCGCAAGCCAAGTAATAATACGAATCCACAATCTTCACCCACGCAAGCATATCCAACGAGTACTGGTACACGTCGTAGCAGTTGATGGTTCCGCCATTCAAGACAAGCAACGGCGTGCCATCCTTGCTCGACACTTCAAAATACCGAAGCGACTGCAACACCACCCCGAGCAGCTTGCTGTGGTCGTCCTGGGCCGGGATAGTGATTCCCACATTGTTGTTGAGCACAGACGCAATAGAAACCCTCTTTATTACGCTTCTGATACGCGACTGTTGACTGCCGAGCTGCCAGGTGTAAACTAGACCATCCCCGGTCAAAACAGTCAAGAAAGAACCCGTACTTCTCAATGCAACAACATTATGGCCCAATTCAAATTGCGGGCACAAATACTTCCCTGTGGCAGCGTGAATGATCTGGATTATGCCATTGATCGACACGATCACAATGTACTTCAACTCTTCATCCACTAAAAGTGGCAAAACATGCTGAATTGTGAAAGGAAAAAAGAGACTGTACAACCGTTTGTTGGTGCAGAGGTCATTGGTGACAATCAAGCGGGTCGGATCATCAAAATCGAAATCATCATCATTCTTCTTTGCAAGGTCTTCCTCAAGCTCGTTTTTCCATTTCTGGCCATTTCTTACCTCGATTATTGTTCTTACCGTTTGCTTCGAACTCTCATCCACAAGTTCGTTAGGCGATTGTTTGTGACTCACGCTCCGTACAATTACCGAAAACAAAAGCTCTTCGTCGTATTCCAACTGCGAATTGGAAGATATTTCACTCTGGATACCACCCCCGCCATTGGCGTCTTTCTGCAAGATAATCTTCTTGTACAACTCATTCAAGTCGTGGTTCAATTCGCGCACGTTGTTGTTGAACAAGATCGACGGTAAGTTGGATATGCTCTTGAACGCGTTGTTGTACCTTTGATCCATAATTTTGCGTTTTATTCTGTTGTACTGTCTCTTGAAACCGGCTTCTGAAAGATTAGCCGTACTTGTGGCACCATTCTGCACAGCAGCCGATTCTTCAAACACACCAATATCCTCATTATCGTTGTCGTTTATATCATTTCCATTGCCATTTGCCTGTAACGCCGCGTTATTGCCTGAATTGGTATTCTCTCTAGACTTGTATCCATGTACCGAGGTCTGAACTCCCAATCTCGGCAAGAAGTAGGTAGACTGCGATATTTTAGAACTGATCTGGAACTTCTTCGTGGTGGACAATTTTGGAGTTGACAACTTGCTGATTGTCGCATTTGACGACGAAGATACGAGGATAGGTGCCACCCTCTTTTTGCCTGTCTTGGTGATAGTGATATTCTGAGTTGCTTTTGTCAATTTCTTGGGGCTGGATACTACTGCAGCGACAGGTGCCGATTCGGCGGTGGCAGTAGCAGTGATAACAGATGGAGTAGTGGATGTGGTGGATATTATAGGAATAGGCGATTTATCCTTTTCTACCTCCTTCAACAATTGCTTACCATCCATCACAGCCAACGACCCCTTCCTGCCCTGTTCGGTCAAAATCAGTTCCAATTCCAACTGCTCAATACTCTCTGGAAACACGTTTGATTCACGGTCACCACCATATTTGGTCAACTGTGCATCTATTAGCTCATCACTAACCACTTTCCCACCCAATTCGAGCTGATCAAACGACACTACGGTGATGGAGCCATCCAAGCAACTCACAAAAAGCGTTTCTCCATCCGGAGTCCAGCATATATCCGTGATAGTTTTCGCTACTATATCTTCTAGTACAGCCAACGGTCTTGTGTTAGAAGTGGACCATATTGCAAGAGTCCGATCCTGCCCCCCAGTAGCTAAAATGGTGGAAAAACTCTTGTTGTCATCCTTCTTGCGGCCGTTGCTGCTTTCTTCCGCCATATAGTACAAACGGGGAGAAAACGAACATACTTCACATGGCGCTTCGTGCCCGATTAACGAAACATCGGTAGACCAGCTTCCTCTGCTGATCACGACTACCGACGGCACTGGTCCATTAGTCGCATTGGGAACCGCAATATGCTCACCGTCAGGGGACCAACTCATTCTGCGAAAATACGATGTTAGCGGTGACTTTTTGAACGGATCCATGATAATGTGCTCCATCTGGAAGTCGTAGTTGTTGTACTCATTGATCTTTTTGTAGTACCTGAATATACGCACTGTTCTGTCGTCAGAAGCAGTAGCAAAGAACTTGTTGGCAGGATCAAATACTATCCCCTTCACCATGGACTGGTGTATATCGTATCTTTTGATACGCTCAAACGTAAATGCGTTCCAGATTATGATGGATCTGTCCAACCCCACAGTGACGAGCAACGAGCTGTCAGGTGACCAGCATATATCCTGGATATCATTGTCATGAGCTACTAACCGCTTCTTCACGGTCCAATGCTCCAAATCGGCCTCTGTCTCGCCAAATTGAGACTGTTTATTCTGGTTTTCGTCCTTCTCCCAAATGAGACAGATCTTGTCGTCGGATCCTGACGCTAAATATTTGCCATCAGGCAGAAACTTGACAGACGTGACCACACCATTGTGCCTGCTCATGGAGCACATTGGCCGGCGGAGCGATTTCGGTGGTAATTTATCTCCAATATCGCCTTGTGCAGTAGTGATACTGGCTTTGCTATCTGCTCCTGGACTGGTAGAAGTCTTACCTTTAGGCTGCGCAGCAGACAATTGTTTGAAGGGAGTTATGGTTGAAATATCCCATATCTTGACATTCCCATCCAAACCTCCCGAGGCTAAACGGGTTCCGTCGGAGTTGACTGTTATGGAGTAGCATTCTATGGACTTATTATCGGCTAGAAAACGTTGATGTTAGTACCATACGGTTTTGCTATTAAAAATACAGAAAAAAAAATACGTACTTCTGTGACCCAACCAGGGTAGTTTTAGAATATGCATTGATCTGAGCCATACAATGGGTGTGAAAGGTGTGAGGTGGGGTTTCTTCACTGGTTTTGGTTGATCTTTCACGTACATTCAGGTGTACCGAAACGGGGACAATTGGTGCGAACACGACCAGATTGCAAACCCGGCAAATAGATGCTCTGTTGTGTGTAGCGACTGTTAGGAGATTGCTTGTCAAAGGTGTTCATAGGAGATCAGTATGTTTTATTGCTCTTATTGGACTGTTTTGTAGTTTTTGAAATCTTGGTGTGGAAAGATGGGATATAGCCAGAGATAACGAGTGCGCTACCAATTGCTACCAATTGCTACCAAATAGCACAACGTGTATAGAAACAAATGCTACATGGTAAGCAGAGTACCGTGATCGTTTAGGTACTACAATTGTCTCTTTACTTCAACATTTTATTACAAAGTATGGCTAGTGAATAAATAGAAAACAAATGAATATATAGTACACCAACACATGCACCCGGCAATTGAACCGCAAAACAGCATCACTTACAAGCTGAATTCGGCCTTGATGGCATCTCCAAAGTTCTTAATACCGACCACCAACTTGTCTAATGGAACGGCGGCATAAGTACCTCTGAAAAACACATTGGGGTGGTGAACAGCGGCAGCAGAGGCGTGTTCCAACAACAAGTGCTGGGGTGGGTTGGACTGGCCCTCGGACTTGAACCACGAGCCGGGAATCATCAAACAGCCGCTTTCAATACCCTTTTCGTAAATGGCGTTCTCGACAAGCAAAGGATCCTCCTTGTACTCTGTCTTGTACTTAGGATGCTTGGTAGGATCAATGTTGACGGTGAAAAACATACCAGCCACAGGAGGCACGAAGTTGACCACATCAGAAGGCAAGTACTCGATGACTGCGTCGATGGCCACATCTCTCTTGTGAGTGTACTCGAATCTCAAGGCGATCAACCAGTCCAAGAACCCTTTCTGGCCCCATTTCTGCAACAACCCATTGACAAGTGTCTGGGTGACACCCGAAGGAGCCTGGATAGAAACCTCGTGCAATCTCAAGATACGCTCCAACAAGTCGGCCTGACCCACGATCCAGCCAAATCTCAAACCAGGAGCAATGACCTTAGAGAACGAGTCCAATCTGAGCACTCTGCCTTCCACATCAAGAGACAAAAAAGAGGGAACCAATGCGCTCAAGAACTCTTCATGGTTGTGCACAATGGTGGATTGTCTGGCAGACTTGTCCTTGGTGTATGGCTCCATTTGCAAAAAGTAGTATGGCTCATCTTCGATTATGATAAAGTCGTGCTTGCAAGCAATCTCGTAGATGGCCTTTCTTCTTTCAAGACTCAAAGACGAGCCGGTGGGGTTCTGGCCAGTACAGATGGTGTACAACAATTTGGGCTTGGGGCCGACCCAGTGGTCCAAGATTTTGGCCATTTCCTCGGGGATAATACCGTAATCGTCAATGGGGATGGGGATGGTATTGATGCCCTGCGCATTGGCGGTCTCCAAGGCAGAACTGAAAGAAAAGTCTTCCACCAAGATAGAGTCACCGCGGGTGACAAATGTTCTCAATACCGACTCCCAACCTTCGGTGTTACCAACGGTGCTGATAATGTCCCAGTCCACGTAAGGCACCTTGTGGATGGTGTCGGTGTGGGTCTTCAAAAAGTTCAACAACTCTGGCTGACCGTTGGAGTGACCATACTGCAAAGATCTGGACAACTCGATCTCATTAGGATCGTTCTTGGCCTTATCTTTGTACACCAGAAGAGAGAGCTTTTCTGCGGTTTGGGAGGTGTTGATACCCTTACCGGCCGAAAACGATGCAGGGGTGGGAATTTCCACCGACAACTTGTCAAAGGGGAAATAGTCCGACAATGGTAAACCACCGCCTAAGAATACAACATTAGGGTCAAAGAAGTACTTGAAAGCAGACTTCAAGGGCGAGTTTTGTCTGGACTTGGACTCGAAGGACAACAAGTGGGTTAAGTCTTTGGCGTGAGGCTTGGTCATAGCAGCAGAAACGTGTAGTAAAGGTTGATACCGTGGGCGGGAAAACAGGTGAAACAGGAAATTTAGATAGGCATTTATAATCACGGTTGAAAAATCGTAGATCTGATTGCTAACGTTAACTCACAGAGAGCGTAGACCGATCGGCACAGTGACGCTTAATTTTCCTAATCGGGAACGTCTTTTTATGAGTCAAACCGAGACAGATGGGGGGATCTGCTTACGTAACGGCTTACGTAACACAAATACTGATAACAGAATGCCTTACGGTGGGCAAGATACGAGGCAGGCTGCGGGTGGGGGTGTGTGGCCTTGCCATGCCCATCTATTAGCACTGTCTTGGCTATTATGCAGATTTCCGGATTCGTATCACGATTTCCGCCTCTACCCCCATTAGTCATAGGCTAACATTTCTGTTTAATGGGCGAACAGCAGGTCTGATTTGAAATCAATTCCGTCCGATCAAGGCAAACCCGAGTATCTGGACACGATTGAAATGTAGAATGCCTTTTAAGTACTGCTCTGATTGGCTCGGGAATTAGCGACAGTAATAGGCTGTCTGCACGGAAGCTAGTAAAATCTCTCCAATAAAGCAGTTTACTATTCACTTCTACAATATAATGCCACACCACTAGGATTCGGCGGTAGGACTGAAGCCCTAGTCCAGTAGTTCATGTTGGATGATCAAAACTCAGTCCAGCGAAACAGATCTCACACGAGCAGACATTGTGTGTGCTCAAAATATCTCACAGGTTGTTCGAAAAAAGCTGCAAAAACTGAAATCAATTGTTTGGTGCACTATAAACTAGACTCATCTAACAGATTTAGTGCCTATTAGGATTCGAACAGTATTAGATAGAGTAAGACCAGAATATAATAAATTAGAAGTATATTGAAGTTTCCAAAATTCCGTCGTAAACTATTAATCAAACCATTGAACTAAGCTCAAACAATATATAGTCTATATATAAAATGAACAAATGCGTGTATCTAGAAAAGAATCTTAAAATCAATCTCTCTAGTGATCAAACCTGAAATCCAATCTCTTATTACCCTCGTCAGTGGTATTTTGAATGTAATCTTCTCTCTCCTCTGGGGTCATAGCATTCCAAATCTTGTCTCTGCTCTTGTTTCTCCAAATATAATATGCTTTGGATAACAACAAAACAGGAATCAAGGCAACAGTAAGGGCAAATAACTGCATATTACCACGATGATAAAGTGGCAAATCATCCTTTCTGTAGATATTGTTAGCAGCAATGTTACCGATTTGCACAAACATATTGTAAACAGCAGAACTGATAGATCTTGTTCTAACCGAGTTGGAGTTACGCGACACCCAAGACACACAAATTGCGTGGATATATGGTTGACCTAAGAATAAGGTATTCAAAACATACGAGGGCCACTTTTGTACACCTGAACCAGGCCACCATCTGATTATTGCAATCAATGGTGCAGTATAGATTGGTGCAAGAGTACAGACTAATGATCTTTCCTTAACGTATTCAGAAAACCAAGTAATCAACAATAAGAAGATAATGTGAATAACATTGGTAGGAATAGTCAAAATATTAGTATTAAAGGTACTGAAACCCAATTGCTTGTTCAAAAGACCAAAATAAGAAGTAAAAGTATTCTGACCAATGTAAGCAAGAAGACCAATTGCATACACAGGCCAAAGGTCATAATCCAGTAAACTCTTAAATATCATCTTGAAGCTCAAAGCTTGACGATTATGCATGGTACCTTTACTTGGGTCATCTCTTAAAACACGGTTAACAACGATCTTTTCTTCTCTTTCGGTGAACCAACCTTTTGGATGTAATCTGTTTTTGGTTTGAACAGCAGAAGGTACCATTAGGTAGAAGGACAGAATACCAATTATCAATGTAAAAAGACCTTCAATTAAAAATAACCATCTCCAGCCTTCTAAACCACCCTTTCCACCTAATCTTAAAATACCGAATGCCAATAACGAAGTGAAAATTGTGACCAAAGACAAGGTTGTCCAGAACCAAGATAATCTGGTCGATAATTCCTTACTAGTAAAGAAGTAACTTAACCATAAAACCAAGTCAGCAATAAAACCTCCTTCTAAAAGACCAATCAATGCTCTTGTTGCGTAGAAAGAAGCCTTTCCTCTAATTGCGGCTTGTGAAGTAGCAATTATACTCCAAAGACAAATTTGGATTGGAATGAAAATATCGGGTCCGAGCTTCTTAGAAATCAACTGAGAAGGAACTTCGGCTAATAAGAATGTAACCAAAAAGATAGTATTACCGGTATTGTAATCGTTAGTGTTTAAGCCTAGTTGTGGAAGCATATTATCAGTCACAGCTTGAGCCAAGTTACCTCTGTCAACTTGTAAACTAACAAACAAGAGACAAGCTGTTAAAGCAACTCTCACATTTAATTTTCTTACCAACTTCTTTTCTTCTTCTTCAGTCCAAGTGAATGTTGGATCAAAAGCCTTGTAACTTTCATATTGTGAATCCTGATAGACTTGACGATAATATTCTTCAACTTTAGGATCTAAGAACGGATTCTTAGAAAGTAAAGATGATTCAGAAGATGTAGAATCAACAGACTTCAAGGAGATCACTTCATTGTCTCCTTTCTTTTCGTTGAAGGATTTATCGGAAGACACTTCATGTGATTTGATTGACACCTTTCCTCCGGTTTTAGCGACGGGCATTATTAACGATGATGACCAAGAAAAGTTTATTGGTATCAATTGGTTATGTTAATATATTGACCAAGACTAAAATCAAGAAAATGAAGACCCGGAAATCTTGGTACGTATTTATATAAAACCAAATATACTTCTAAAGTGGATTTAAGAAAATTTCATGCAGACTATTAAACTCTATATGCATGGGAATACAAATCTAGCCTAGGATTAACCTTAGATCCGCTATGGCCATTTCCGTTCCATGCAAGTCAAAAAGAAAATGCCCGCCTAATAGTGGTGATTGTAAAATTTGAACAAAGAATTTGACAATTTGGTGGTAAAATTATACAATCCAAAGTTGCGAAATTGTCCTTATCAACGAATAATCCCATAGGAAATTGTCAGAAATTGTGGTGGCTCTCCCTAAAAGATCCTCACTTTTTTTGATTGCAAATGTCTTTGTTCAGTCAAAATTCGCAATTTGGAGCCACATCACGTGATTTTATCTACACCTTTTAGGTTACACCTTAAAGATTCTTAGAGGATGCCTGAAAATGGCAAGTGTTGGGAATGAAATGTGTATTAGAACCCTATAATCATATCCACACTATTCGTATAATCTTAGTATTCGATAGCGGGCCCTACCAGTTTTGATGTTGTGGATGTATTCATTGTTCTGGGGATTCAGTATAAGCGATACATTCAACAAAGCCGGGCGGGCCATCGAAAGTATCGGATCTTAGCGGTTCTTCAATCGTATTTGTTGAATAATATTGTTTAATGATCTTTGGCCCGCTATTTTTATCTGGATATAGCTATCCCGCAATTTGAGACCACAGTTGAACGACGGTCAGAGTCAAATTTTAGTTTAATATCTCTTTCCACCAAACATCATCTTTAATTTCTACATAATATTAGCTAACAAGCAGCAAGTATATGACTCTATATTACTGAGTCGGAACATATCTCATGTCAGTAAATTGCAAGGAGTATTGGTAGCATGTAGTATTGGCAGTGGTCGTGTGCTTCACAAGAGATGTCGCATATTTTTTGACGCGACATTATAGATCACCGCGACATCACCAATGCGTTTTTCACATCCATAGAACGCGTTAAATAATGTACAGAAGTTTTGCCAAAACGTGAATTTAGCTGAATGTTGTGTCTGTTATGGTAGTAAAACGGAGATTCTTTGGTCGCAAGGTTTCTGCTGAGCCAATAAAAAAAGAAGTAACGCAACCACCACCCTCGCAGCCCGACAACTTGTTATTTGTACCTGACTGCTCTGATAACGAAGACGAAGAGAAATCTGTAACGATAACATCACCTAGAAATCAAGAAATCAAAACAGACCCACCAACTGTCAGCAATAAATCGATTGATCAGGAACTATTCGAAACAAAATTGACTTCCATTATTGGCCATGTACCGAACAGGCATTTATATTATCTTTATCACAAATATCACAAATATCACAATTCTTCTAATTCTGAAACTGTGAAATTAGCGATAAATGAGTATTTAAATGGCATATCAAGTAGCGATATTGAGGAATTCTATCAATCATTGAAAGATGACGAGAAAGAAAATAGAAACAGTAACAATTCCTCCAGCCATATTAAGAGGTCATTCACAATGTTTCAACAGGAATCACAGTCTGTAAAATTAGAAGGAAAAGCAGAACTGAAGCCTAAAATAACATCACCTGATGTTTCATCTGATAAGGAGCCATCATGGACGAGGTTTATAGGATCTTTGGACGTCCAGGCCTGGGCAACTAGACCCACCATGAAACCACTAAGTTACATGCAAAGTTTACAGCTAAAGCGATTGATACCGAAGAACTCGTCCATCTTAAACAGTTCCATAATTCGTATATTTTTAAACGAAAGAGAAATTGGCAGATTACCGGAGGATATAACGCGTATTTTGTCTCCATTAATTGACTTCAACTTCGTTTCCTTCGAGATTACCGTACTAGAGTCTACTGCAAGGCGATTGTCCATCGGAGATTCCTTTTTGATTCATATCAACATAAATCTCACAAACTTTGCATTCGATGGTCAGGATAATATAGAAGTCAGTAATAACAACAGCCAACAGCTTAAGCGCACAAAATTTAACAACTTCAGCTTTTCCACCGAATCAAAGAACGAAACCATTTTACGTTTGCGTCAATTTGCCTTTGCAAAGTTATTTGAAAAACTTTATATTAGGCCGGTTCGTGATGGCTCTGGTGTTAAAGAAGGGATTGAAGTAGATTATGAAATTGATGTTGATGACACATTAGGATCACAGGCACCAATTAACCTAGATTCGGATTCTGAAGTAGATGAAGGGGAAACAGAACAAATCGCAGCAGCTGATCAAGTCAACGTTGACCAATTGAAACAATTCTATCAACAGAACAACCAGTCAAACTTATTATCTAGCTTACCTGAATCAACGGTACCCCCTAAGTCAAATTTCAAGCTAGAATTGCGACCATATCAGAAGATAGGTTTATCATGGATGATTTTAAGGGAAGGCCAACCATTAGTATTGAAAGAACTTACCAATGGAGAATATGAGGATAATGACAGTGAAGATAACAAAATGGATGGAATGATGAATCCACTTTGGAGAAAATATAAATGGCCCAGAAATGTTGAAGAGACATCGATGGATAATAGCAGTTCACAAGTAAGCACCTATTTCTATGCCAATATGTATAATGGAGAGTTATCTTTGGAGAGACCAGTCATTAAAACATCTAAAAATGGAGGTATTTTAGCAGATGAGATGGGTTTGGGAAAGACTATTTCAACATTATCTTTGATTAATTGTATTCCATATGATGAGTCAAAAGAGTTTTTGATTCCAACATCGTCACAACAAACTCAATTTAATACCAATAAACCTTATGCTTCCAAAACCAGTCTTATTGTTGTCCCGATGTCGTTATTGACTCAATGGAAGAATGAGTTTGACAAAGCCAACAACAATCCTAATCATTATTGTCATGTCTATTATGGAAATAACAATTCCAATCTTATCAACAGCTTAGTTCATCACTCTTCTAACAGGATTCCCGTAGTTCTATTAACTACATATGGAACAATTCAAAGTGAATACATCAAATTAAAGAATAGTAAACAGAATGATTCCAAATTAGGAATTTATTCAGTCAATTATTTTAGAATAATTTTAGATGAGGGGCATAATATAAGGAATAGGAATACTAAGACTGCCAAAGCTATCTATGAACTAAATTCTAAGAAAAGATGGATCTTAACTGGTACTCCGATCATCAATAAATTAGATGACCTTTATTCGGCCATTAAATTCTTGAAACTAGAACCTTGGTCTAATTTCTCATATTGGAAAACTTTCATAACTTTACCATTTGAACAGAAGAGATTTAGCCAATCTTTAGATATTATCAAATCCATTTTAGACCCAATATTGTTAAGAAGAACTAAAGACATGAAACAAGCCGATGGCAAGCCATTGGTAGAGTTGCCTGAAAAACAAATCACCATAGAACAGATTAAATTTAATCAGAAAGAATTAAAATTGTATAACTGGTTGAAGTCTAGAGCTAACAAGTCATTCAAAGAAGGATTGGAATCGGGCCAGATTCTTAAACAATACACCCAAATTTTAACACACATTCTTCGTCTAAGACAAGTATGTTGTCATATGGACCTAGTTGGAGGACCCACCGAAATGGAGGAAGAAGAACAACTGCAAGATGTGGAGACCAATCTTTTTCTTAATGATGTTAAAGAGGAGTTGCAAGTCGAAGATCATTTTGCAAATGATACTGAAGCTAGGGAAACTATGTACAAGCTATATTCCAAAGTAGATTTGGTAGACTCTGAATGTTCTATCTGTACCCAGACTCCAATACCGTTTGGAGAGATTGCGGTTACTCCCTGTGGACATTCTTTCTGCCTTTCGTGTCTTATTGAACATATTGAATTCCAGGATAGCCAGCTAAATAATTCCAGTTTGTGTCCTAATTGTCGATTTTCCATTTCAAGATACAAGCTATTTAAGCTTCGAAATAAAGTGACAACATCAAAGGATGTAAAATTTCACGTGAGAACTGTCAACGAAGACGATCCCAGCAAGGATTATCCATTCCAATTGTATTTGTATAATCCAGACAGAGTTTCTTCCAAGATACAAGCTCTATTTAACCACTTAAGAACCTTGAAGGATCAGAGTCCCAATGAAAAAGTAATCGTATTTAGCCAGTTTCTGTCTTACTTGGATATAATTGAGAATGAACTCAAATTGCAGATCGGAGAAGAAGAATTTAGAATCCTCAAATTTGATGGTAGACTACTGTTGCAAGAAAGAGAGAAAGTGCTTAACAAATTTAATGAAGAAACATCCCGCAAAATCACCATTTTACTCATCAGTTTGAAGTCAGGAGGGGTAGGTCTCAATTTGACACAAGCATCCAGAGCGTATATGATGGATCCATGGTGGTCACCTAGTGTGGAAGACCAAGCGATAGACAGAATCCATAGAATTGGCCAAAATGAAACAGTAAAAGTAGTGAGATTCATTATGGAGAACAGTATTGAAATTAAGATGTTGAAGATCCAGGAACGGAAAAAACAAATAGGAGAAGCAGTGGCAGTGGAAGAAGAGGAGAAGAGAAAGAGAAGGATTGAGGAGATCGAGATTTTGTTTGAAGAGTAAACGGTACATGTATCATATATAAAAGGGTATTACCAACATAAAGAATGAGTATTACTTATAAATAGAGTGCAGTTTAACGAGATCTCACTAATGGAGCAGTTTCCTTTCTCAACCATTTGTAGACGTAGCTGTTCTTTTCAAACGATTCGTGTAATTCGTTCCAGATGGTATTGTGGTATCCATTGATCCATGCAAGCTCCTCCTCGCTCAACATATCGATGTTGATCAACTTCCTACAGAAAGGCACTCTGGTAATGGTATCAAATTCGTAGAAATGCTTACCACCATATGTCTTTCCACTGTCCTTGATGAACATGACATTTTCGATTCTAATACCATATTCACCGTCTTCGTAGTAACCTGGCTCGTTGGACAACAACTGACCTGGCTTCAATGGATTTAAGGCAGCATTAGGTCTAGGTCCAATACCAATAGGGCCCTCGTGCACGTTCAAATAGGCTCCAATACCATGCGAGGTGCCGTGACCGTAATCCAATCCCCATTTCCAGAGATGTTGTCTAGCAATGGAATCGATCAAATTACCGGTGGTATTTTGGGGAAACTTCAACACCGACAATGAGATATTTCCCTGCAAAACCAAGGTATAGTTTTTGATTTCGTCGTAGGTTGGCTCGCCAAAATGGACCGTTCTGGTGGTGTCAGTAGTTCCCTCCAAAAACTGTGAACCCGAGTCGTTCAAATATATTTTGTTAGGATTGATGGTAGAACAAGCACCTTTCTGTGGCTTGTAGTGGATCACAGCACCATTGGCACCGGTGGCACTGATTGTAGCAAAGGAAAGCCCCACAAAGTGTTCTTCTTCCTTTCTGAATTCTGTAAGCTTATCATCAGCGGTGATTTCGTCAATCAATTCCTGTTTCTCAATCAACTCATGCTCTAACCAGGCCAAGAAACGCACAATTGCTCTTCCATCTTTCAAGTGAGCGATCTTAGCACCCTGCAATTCGACCTCGTTCTTGACTGACTTTATATCCTCAATAGGAGACAATGACTGGCTGAAACCACACTGGATATTTCTGATAACTTCCCAGTTGGAGTTGTTAGGAACCAAGAGCTGCTTGCCAGTCACATTCAACTCCTTGGACAAAGTTGCCAAATAGGAGTAGAAAGTGTCGTAGGGTTCGATATTGATGTCGTTCAACTGCAAATACACCAACACTTCTGGCGACAACCGCGTTTTGTCAATGAAAAGCACGGTTCCCTGGTGCTTGGTGACAATCACAAATGAGAAAAACACTGGGTTGTATTCAATGTCCTGGCCCCTCAAGTTCAAGAGCCAGGCCACCTCGTCCAAAGCGGTGACCACCAAGCCTTCCACGTTGGAGGAAGTCCTGAAAACGGTATTGTGGATCTCGGCAAGCTTGTCCTTGACCGACTTACCCGAATATTGGAGCTCCAATACGGAAATGGGGGGATTTCCGGCCACAGAAGGAACCGTCTCGAAGTCGGCCCAAATGGCTCCCACCAAGTTCTCAACCACCGGAACCAACTGGACTTTGGCGGAAGCGTTCTTGGGCACAGCAAGGGCCTTTTCAACTGCCTTTTCAATCTTCTGCCTGAGCTTGTTGGACACCAAGCGGGGGTCTACTCCGATATCGGCCTGAATACCCGAGTCCAAACTCTGCTGGATGGCCTGGTCCACGGCCCATTCTTCCCAAGGAAGCTGCGCGACATCGCCCTGCTTCAAAAGCTGCCAGTTAAAGTCAAGTTCGTTGGACGCCTGGTTGAAATAACGGCCATCGGTCGACAAGGCGGCCAAGCCCTCGGGGGTCTCATTCATACACAGCAAGTCACGTGTCACGATGGCCACGCCGGCGCTGCCCAGGAACCCGCTGATGAAGCTTCGTTTCTGGTCAAAGGGCCCGACATACTCGGACTGGTGCTGGTCTTCCGACGGAACAATGTACACGGCCAAGTCGTGCTCCTTCATCTTGTTTCTGAGGGCGGCCAACCGTTTCAGGGTGTTGACCTCCTTGACGTCGGGCAAACACAAGGACGCAGCGTCAATCGTGAAAACCGAGCCCTTTCTGGAGGCTCCCACCGCACCGGTGCCGGTGGTAGCGGACCGTCTGAGGTTAATCTTCTGGGCAAAAAGCGACGAACGTCTGTTTGCTCGGGACAAAAGGCCCGGCGAGCACGTGCAATCCACACACAGGCCTCTGCTGATTCTGGCTGACATGGTGTATGGTGGTGAATATCTGTGTCTGTAGCTGCAGCGGATATGTCTCTGCTTAAGTATGGCTGGCCCACTTTTGCCTGATAGTGGCATGGTGAGATTTTTTCGCTGGTCGATCTTTTAGATATGAATGTCGCGTGTCGCGCATGTCGCGCCGACGCCGTGGGGTCAGCGGCCGGAGATGGGGGTGGGTGTGGCAGGCCGTTTTCCGGCCCGATTTCGGCGTTCCGGGCGGCCGGGCCGTCGGGCGGAGGTGGCCCACGCTGCTCCGGCGTTGCAGCGCTGCTGGGTGCGCCCGGGGCGATGGGGCCAATGGGGAGTGGTGCTGGTTCTGGTCACGGCGTACTGCATACGGGCCCTTGCCCTACACGGCATCTCGGTCCTGGTTGTTCCAGCTGTGGGGGCTTAACGGCTGGGGCAACAGCTCTGTACACAATCACGTCCTGGTGCTACCACTCGCTGGCACGGAACGCACCGATGCCGTTCAGGTCACGTGCATTTTGTCACGTGACCGCACTGCGCATGTGCGGCCGCCTCTAACTCCACCACCAGGGCCGGGTTTGGCCCCGTTTCAGGCACACAGCTTCCAGAACACACCCAGAGCCCGGCGCACCACTCCGGACGCCGCCACGAGCCGCCCCGGCCGCAACCGACACCGGCAGTTTGCGGCGATGCTGGTGTCCTGCATACAAGCCAGCCAATCATCAGGGTGAAAAATCCGGCAGGGTAAGCACGAAAAAAAATTGGTGTACACCAAAACACAGCGGATTGGGCCAGACACCAGCGGTAGCCATACAAACCGAGCCCCTATTGGAGATATCCAGCGGTACATCAGTTTGCAGCATCTTGTCCCACACATTGCGCCGGAAAACCGCCCGTAATTGCATCCCAAAGACCCCATTATCCCTGCATATTCCCCCTCGGAAACTCCCACCATACTCCATACTACCACACAAGGCACCTGCACCATGTTGTCCAGAGCCTTTTCCAAGCAAATAACAGCCGTCGGCTACAAGTCAGCATTTGTCAATGCTTCCAGAGCATCGTCCATCATATCGGTGCACAGAGACACCGCGGAAGACAACCAGAACATGCCGTTTGAGTTCAATTCCGAGAACTTGAAGAGAGCCAAGGAAATCGTGGCCAAGTACCCGCCACAGTACCAGAAGGGTGCGGTGATGCCGTTGTTGGATTTGGGCCAGAGACAGTTGGGCTTCACCTCCATCAGCGTCATGAACTACGTGGCGCAGTTCTTGAACATGCCTCCCATGAGAGTGTACGAGGTGGCCACCTTCTACACCATGTACAACAGAAAGCCCATGGGCAAGTACAACTTGCAGGTGTGCACCACCACGCCCTGCCAGTTGTGTGGCAGTGACGGTATTTTGCATGCTATCGAAGACTACTTGAAGATAAAGCCGGGCCAGACCACCCCCGACAAGTTGTTCACCTTGCAGGAAGTGGAGTGCTTGGGGGCCTGTGTCAACGCGCCTATGATTGGTGTGAACGATGACTACTTTGAAGACTTGACTCCGGAGAAGACCGTCGAGATATTGAAGCAGTTACAGGACGGCAAGGAGGTCAAGATTGGCCCTGTGAGCGGCAGAGAGAGCTGCGAGCCATACAGCGGGCCTAAGGTCTTGTTGGGCAAGGAGCCCACCGACATTAGAAAGTTCACCAGAGCCGATTTGTAGGTGTGTATAGTAGAACAGCCAATAAACGCCACTAGAAAGAGACGGGTGAGTGTAGCAGGCTGGTGAACCGGGAAACGCCAAATGTGCCCCCGCGGATGCATGCAGAGGAGGGGGCCACGGCGCAAGAGAGGTTGCGGTCGGCCGGGGGCCTGGGCAGGCCCGGTGAGCTACCACGTCACGTGACTCACAACGTGATCCAGTGTCACGTGCGTCCCCCGCTATCGGCGCGCTCCTGCACAGAACGCATCACCAAAAATGATGCAATCCCAAAATTTTGACTCACCCACAAATTGATAGTGAAATATTCACCCAGCTTTCTTCACACCCTATACAGAAAACAACAGCACCGACCACCATGGCACCCAAGAAACAGTACAGCTTGGAGACCGAGCTTGTGTTCAACAAGTCTGCCGACCAGTATAATGCGTCTGTGCCCCCCTTGTACCAGTCTGCCACCTTTAAACAGCCCTCCTTGTCCAACATGGGTGAATACGATTACACCAGATCGGGTAATCCCACCCGGACGTACTTGCAGAACCACTTGGCCAAGATCATGAAGGCCAAGACCACGTTTGCCGTCTCATCAGGCATGGGATGTCTCGACGTGATCACGCGGTTGTTGAGGCCCGGAGATGAGGTTATCGCCGGTGACGATTTGTACGGCGGAACCAACCGGTTGTTGACCTATCTCCACAAAAAGGGCGACATTGTCGCCAACCACTACGACACCACCAACACCGAGCTTATCAAGTCCAAAATCAGCACCAAAACCAAGATGATCTTCTTGGAGTCCCCCACCAACCCGCTCATCAAGGTGGTGGACATCAAGAGCATCGCCAACTACGCACACGAGGTTAACCCCGATGTCGTGGTTGTTTTCGACAACACCATGATGTCGCCCATATTGATGACGCCGCTCGACCTCGGAGTCGACATCCAGTACGAGTCTGCCACCAAATACCTCAACGGCCACCACGACATTATGGCCGGAGTTATCGCCACCAGGTCGGACGCGTTGGCGGAGCAGATCTACAACGTGATAAACTCCACCGGCTGCGGGTTGCTGCCCTTTGACTGCTGGCTTTTGAGCCGAGGCTTGCGCACGTTGGCCATCCGGATCGAGAGACAGCAACAGAACTGTGTCAGAATCGCAGAGTTCTTGAAGAACATCGGGTTCAAGGTTAGATATCCCGGCTTGAAGGAGCACCCCCAGTACGAGTTGCACAACTCGATGTGCCGCGGCTACGGTGCCGTTTTGAGTTTTGAAACCGGCAGCATCAAGTTGTCGGAGCGTATCGTGGAGAACACGGAGATCTTCGGAATCGCCGTGTCGTTCGGATGCGTGAACTCGTTGATCTCTATGCCCTGCAAAATGTCGCATGCCTCCATCGACGCCAAGACCAGAGAGGAACGTGACTTCCCGGAGGATCTTATCAGATTGTGTATTGGTATTGAGAACGCGGACGATTTGATAGACGACTTGACCAAGGCCTTGTTGAAGAGCGGCGCCGTGAGAGTAAACGAGAGAGACGAGTTGTTCAATGTGATTGGCGTGCAGCCCAAGTTGTAGTTTGTACATTAATAAATAGAGGAAACTGGCTTTGACTGTAGGCGAGTGTGTTTGTGTTGGTAGAGATAGCTCCGAGTGTTTCGTCACCAACACATGTGTCTCTCGAAGTATACCAACTTAGCACAGAGGAATCAGAACTGGCTTACCGGAAACTCCGTCACGTGATCCGGATTTCTGTGTTTGATCACGTGTCTGAGCACGTGACAACTCCATATCCACTGCCCAGTAACCCATGAACAGCTTTAGCTTAACATCGTGCAAAGTCACAATCAGACGGTTCATGTATCACACCAGCTGCATTTCCTTAAGCACCGCTCCCGGAACTTTGTACACTTTGTATGCCTGGTATAGGCGTACGCCAGAAGACGCGTCGTGCCCCGCCCAAAACATACCGCGTACTGAAATCATTTCTGAATAATCCTACCACCAATCCACACCACGTATAGCAGCCAGTACGCACAGTAGATCAACCAATCGCGCTGACACGCATACCCGCCACCATGCCCAGCATCGATTCGCTCAATCTTTCCACCGACGCGTTGAAAAACGCGTTCTCGTTGGCCAACCACGATAAGGTCCACGCACCTTTAACATTCTTGGTCACCAACATCAAGTCGGTTATTGTCGATAACGAAGTCAAACGGTTCAGATTGATTATCACCGATGGCCACTACTCGTGCCAGGGTCTTGTGGAAGAAAGTGCCATGCCCTACGCCACCCAGAACTCGCTTTCTCGCTTCTCGATCATTAAGGTCAACCAGTTCAATGTCTTTGCTACCCAGAGAAAGCTCTTGTTTTTGATTAACGATTTTGTGATAGTGGGCCAGTCGGACTCTGCTCCTGACAATGGATCTGTTGTCACTATTGACAATTACTTCAAGGAGCACCCCGAAGACGATTACTTGGTGTTGGCCAAAAGCGCCGAAAACGGAGACGAAAACGCGTCTCCTGCGCCAAACTCGTTTGCTTCTGCTCCAGATGTGAGTAGCAATCGTGCTCCAGCTCCAGCTCCTGCCAGCGGCGCTGCGGCTGTTTCTGACGAAAAAGTTGTCCCTATTGACAACATTTCGCCCTACCGTAACTTCTGGACCATCAAGGCCCGAGTTTCGTACAAGGGTGATCTCAGAACCTGGCAGAACCTGAAGAACGACGGAAAGTTGTTTTCAGTGAACTTTTTAGACGAGTCAGATGAAATCAAGGCTTCCGCGTTCAACGATGACGCCGAAAGCGCCTACAAGCTCTTGGAGGAAGGCAAGGTGTACTTCATCAGCAACGCCAAGGTCAAGGCCAAAAACCCCAAGTTCAACCACTTGGCTAACCCTTACGAGTTGGTGATCGATAAGGGCACCAAGATCGCCGAATGTTACGACAGTAACAACGTGCCCAAATTGTCGTTCAAATTTGTCAAGTTGAACAAGATTGAGAAATTAGAGCCCAACGCCATCATCGATGTTATTGGTGCTGTGAAAACTGTACACGAGGCTTTCCAAATTACCGCCAGATCAACTGGTAAGGCGTTTGACAGAAGAAACGTGACTATTGTCGACGAGACAGGTTACGCTATCGATGTTGGTTTATGGAATCAGACAGCCGTCAATTTCAGCGTGCCAGAAGGTTCTGTTATTGCATTCAAGAGTTGTAAAGTGCAGGATTTCAATGGTAGATCACTTACTTTGACCCAGTCCGGTTCGATCATCCCTAACCCAGACGTGACGGAGGCCTACAAGTTGAAGGGCTGGTATGACAACGAAGGTGTGAAGGAAAACTTCACCTCTTTGAAGACAGAATCGACCACTAATTCTGGTTCATTCGCCAAGAGAATCACCATCAAAGAAGCTGAAACTGGTAACTTGGGCCAGTCCGACAAACCAGACTATTTCACAGTTAAGGCTTCCATCAGTTTCACCAAACACGAAACTTTCTGCTATCCAGCATGTAATCAGAAAGTGCAGTATTCAAACGACAGTACCAGACCTCCTACTGCTTGTAACAGAAAGTTGGTCGAACAACTGGATGGAACCTGGAGATGTGAGAGATGTGACATCAATGTCAATGAACCCACCTACCGGTACATATTCAACTGTTCTATATTAGACTCCACCAGTCTGATATGGATTACTTTATTCGACGCAGAAGCCACCAAGTTGTTGGGAAAGACTGCAGGAGATATGTTGAAATTGAGGGAGAAGAAGGACTATGATGCTTCCAACACCGAATTCGTCGACACTTTTGCTGGTGTTATGTTCAAAGAGTACAATTTCAGAATAAAAGCCAAGCAAGATACTTACAACGATGCAGTTAGAGTAAGGTACCAGTGTGTTGGGGTGGACGCACTCGATTTCAGCGCTGAGGCCGAGTTCTTGGCCCAGAAGTTGGATGACTTGCTTAAGTAATTCAGTTATGTAATATGTCGATGTTTTATATATTTGTTTCTTTTCATGCTTTAATATGTTTGCTATAGGTTTCTATAAGAATTATTAGTTATTTCATCAGCTTTTGTAGTCTACTAGATTATTACAATCCAACCAAAATGCCTTAAGAACCTCATTGGCCTGCCTTTGTCCTCTTGTAAGCATCAACTTGCTAACAAATGTATCCACAAAGGCATTGTTGAACCGTTCGTTAGTACTGTTATCCACAAGTTTGTGAGTGAGTGAAATTCTAAGCCAGTTTTTCATATAAAGCGGATACTTGGCAACCAAAACACGAAACAATTGATAAAAGTACTCTGTGTTTGAACGAGGATTGTCTATGAACGAAGTCACTAGATTTGCTAGAAGAGAATATCCTGTCGGATGTGCCAGATCAAGGATATGTTGTTTGATCATTAGTTCCTGAATTTGTTGCTGTTCTGGAGCTTTTCCTTTTTTTAAGTTAACAAGTGCTATCCAGAATTTGATTGTCGATTTAACAATGAAAGTTTCTTTATACTTGAAAGCCATTAATGAAAACTGTAATATGGTACTCAGGAATACTGGTAATCCGACTAGCAATGAAGGCTGGTTCTCTAGAATAGTTGAAAATAAGTCAAGTGCTGATTTAATCAAATCAACATCGCTCTCAATAAATGCAAGCTTATTTGTAAAACCACGATTCAAAAATTCATCAAGCAATGGTAGCAGAACATGAGACCCATTGCTGTGAATTATCGACTCCACCAATTTATAGATGAGAGAGACAGAAGCAGGATTGCAATTTTCAATTTTAATTATCAAGTAATTAAAAATCACATTCAAGTCAAATTTGAATGGCCCATTTATCGGTTCTGCTAATCCACTTTTGAATATGTTACAACATTTCTCTGTCGGAAGTGTCTTGGATGATAGTGGTGCAAAATTCAAAGACAATTGGTTTATGCTCAGTAAAATGCTCTGTTTCACTCCTAGAAAGTCCTGATCCCAATAATGTTGCGTTTCGTATGTCTGTTCCACCGTTAGATAATCATCAAGATCTTCTGGAAGTTTTGTAGCATTGCCAATTTCAGTGATACAACCTAGCAAACTCACTGCGTAGTCCTCAAGCTTTTGAATATTTTCCTCCAGATATTCTGTGAACAACTGACTTGAATCTTTTATAATTATGCTTATTTGCTGATTGATTTGATTAAGTAAATGCATGATATAATCTCCTAACTTGGATGAATCCTTTAGGGAAAACACTATTGAGATGAAAGAATTGACTAGTCTTTCTCGAATGAGGGAATCAAACTCCACATTTCTGATCATTTCAATAACAATACTCTCCAACTGGGGAATAAATTGAGTCAACTTACTTTTGGAATTTTGACATATTTTGAGAATTGTTTTGGAAGATATTAATGAAATACTAGTTTGTTTCTTCTGTTGTTGCTGTTCTATGATAATCGTGAACAAAAAATTGAAAGTAACCGTAATAAACTGTTCGCCAGCACTGCTTTTGAAGAAGAATGGCAAAGATGATAAAAGGTTGAGTAATGTCACATTAATCTCATTATCCTTGAAATTTTGATCTATAGTTTCTATTAGCTTGTGCTGAAATACCTCCTCAATGTAGGGTATGAGTACTTCTGTAGACTCATCGTCATAAAAAGTCAAATCATCAGTAACTTTGAATAGCAAATATAATGATGCTTCAATATCTAGCGATAGATTTTGATTAGGTGAGGTCTGAAAGTCAACTAATTTTTCGTTAACATTATTACATAGAAGTGAATAAATTGAAGTGTTTAGCAAGGAGTACAACAACTGAAATACTTCTGACACTTTCAACCGGAAATGCCTAAAATCAGATGAAATATTACTACTGAATATATGACATTTTCTCCAGTAAATGATGCTTATTTTGATTAATATTTCATTTCTTAGTTGCAAATATTTATCCTTGGATGATGCATTGTCTTTAAATAGCTCTTCAATAAAATCTGAATCATCCAAAAACATGTTAACAAATTCTTCCCAAAACACCAAGAATCGATCACTTAACTTTTCGTCCTCTATGGGGTTACCGGGGAAATCGGTTAATGTGACAGCAATATCTAAGATTCGCAATACTTGAGGATCCTGAAGATGTCGTACGATATAAACCAAATTAAGATTCAAATATGCTATTACCAAATCAGTAAAATTTTCAACTTCCTGTTGGTATATCTCTATCAACTCTTTGTTTTGTAATATGGCGGTGATGAATTTGGATCCAAAGGAGTTTTCCTCGAAAAGAATCTGCGCAAGATATGATTTGTGTGGGCCGAGGATTGGGGGATATTCCTCCAAGATCTGAGATAAAACTGTGCAAGTTTTACTTACTATGGTTAGACCGTTTTCGAGATCATCATATTGTAGGTTGGTAAAAGTGAATAATATTAGCGGCTGTAGAATTAGGGGATCCAGCGTGTAGGATACACTCGATCCATGTTCAGCCACTCCAATGTATGTTGTCCAGGCAAATAAACAATCTAGCAAAAGTTCATACATCTCTTGTTGTTTTGATCCAAATAAGCCATTGGTGGTGTCTAACAACTCAAATATGGATTTTAGATTGGGAAACACGTATTTGAATACAATTTCGTGAGTTTGAGCTAACTTGGAATTATCTCGTTTAAGAAGATCTTCGATTATAATTATATGAAATTGCAATACCAATTTAAAGTGCGATACGTCCAAGTCGAGGAGAAGCATGCTGGGATTACCAAATTTTTTGAATAACCTCTGCAATGGGTCTAACAACACTTCATGATCACTTAGTATCAGGTTATGGTCTATGAATAATAGCGATAATGTGCTAAGAAGCTTTTTTATTATGAATAGATTTGCCTCGAAGTCCTCGCGGCATAAACCAAGAACATAGTCCAATAGTTCGTCAAATATGGGTGTGATTTCTGCTGGAGTGAGTGATGCCTGGTAAGTGTTTAAGAACACAGTGAAGGTCAATGCACCGAAATAGCGACAGTATTTGGAAGATTGCTTGATTAATAACTGACCCAATCGGTAGCCAGAGGATGACTTTTGTATGCTTTGGATGTAATCCTGGATCTGCTTGATTTTTTGGTTGTCATTTGTAGAGTATACTGCTTCTATGGACTATAATGGTGTTAGTAATGCGTCGATTGATTCATACATTAAAGGTTAAAAGTTGTTCAGCATTATAAGGCCAAATCAAAAAAATAGTGAACTTACCAGAACCACAGTCTCTATGTCCCAATTATCAGCCATTGCGATAATAAGGGTATTATGTAGCTACGAGCTCCAGCTAAATGTATTCTGGTGCATTTTTTCAGTCCCTCGGAATTTTGGTACATCATTTTTCATCCGACTCATTACTGCAAAATGGTACTGCAATGTAAAGTGAAATCACAGGAAATCTTTACTACTATTTCAGAAGAAGGTTTATTGAGAGATTGTATTAAGACCAATCAGACCGGATTTTTGGAGTTAGTCATTAGTTTAGTGAGAGCCTATGTTATCATGAAATTTGCAATCCGCAGACAAAACTTAGACCATGGTCCAGATCAACATTGCACCACTATCCCCATCCAGGACATAGTGCTAGAATCAATTCCCACAAGTGAATATATGCCAGCATCATACAATTTCAGCATATAAAATGCAAAGCAGTGCTGGGAGCTATAGTTCACACAATAGTCAGCAGCAGATTTCAACACTCCCACCCTACACCAATTTATAGCAGCACTTCTAGATTTGCCAGCACTCCCAATCCAGATCTACTGTCACATAGATGTCTTATAATAGGCCGAGGTTGCTGCCAATTGATCCAGTAGCCATCCCAGATTGATTGCAAAAAGTGGACTGTAAATTGTCAGGGGCACGACCCACTCTCAATTTATCAACACAGGAAAAGAAGCTCCAGACTGAAGCGTACAGCAATTTGTGCCAAATTAGCAGCTAACTTCTGTGGAAAGCCATCCTTCCAGTGTACAAATCACGTAGAAGTGGACCTTGTCAAGCTGATAGGCTATTTTTTTGGTTGTTTTGCATTCATTTTTGTCTCCTTCCCATTGTATATTACCGCTGAGACCATAGTACGCTACCTAGCACTAATCCAGCACTATCACTGTACCACTATAACATAATGAGTAACAATCCGTCGAGCCGCATAGACATACCCCGTTCTGGGTCCAGAAGTACCGATAATATGGATAATCCGTCCGCCAATACCACAAATGGTGGCAGAAACACAGCTGCCCTAGAAACCCCCAGATCACCTTCCAGATCAACCCGAACGTTGGATCCCCCACGACTCAATGAGGCACCCAGTCTCATTTCCACATCTCCAAGACGCCGCAACAACAAATCGGTGTTTAGTGACCGGTACATTCCGACCAGAACCGGAATAGATCTTCAGGCCGCTTTCAGTTTGTCACATGAAGAGGTGCTACCCGACTTGCGAAACAAAAACGCCGACAACGAGATTGAGATCAGAAAGGAAGAGGAAGCGAACCGGACATTTTCGACTGTGCTTAAGGCCGAGCTTTTTGGCGATAACGTGCCGATGGCCGCCGCAGCGTTTTCTGGCGCTACCAGTTCCAGCGCCGCCAATTCTCGTGCAAACAAGCCCAAATTCTCGGCCATGCGTCCCCACAGCACCGGTAACATGTCTACATCGAGGAATATCCCCGACCATCCTGGCACGGGTATTACTGGCACTCCTCCACGAGCCTCGGTGCCGTCAACACCGTACATAAGCTCGGTAATACCACCACCCTCGTCCCATGGCAATTCCGTTATTGCAGGCAATAATGCGAGCAGCAGCGGCTCGAGTGGCAGCGGTGCTATTTCTGCCAGAGACCACGAGGACAGCGTCACCAGCACCCCGCGCCGAAAGACCAATTTATTCACGTACCAGTCGCCCCAGAAATCACGACCCGTTTCACGTGACTTGCAGCAGGAATTGTACTCGTTGTCACCAGTGAGACAGGAATCGCAGAAATTGCTACTTTCTCCCCAGAAGAAGCCGCGTAACATATCCAAGGTGCCCTACAGAGTGCTTGATGCACCGGAGCTATCGGATGATTTCTACCTAAATCTTGTAGACTGGGGCCAGCAGGATATACTAGCAGTTGGCTTGGGCGATAGCGTGTATTTGTGGGACGGAGCCACGCAATCGGTAGACCGATTGTGCAATCTTGCCAACAAGGACAAAGTCACCAGTTTGAACTGGATCGGGTCTGGTACCCATCTTGCGATTGGGACTTCGAAAGGGTTGGTGGAGATCTGGGACGCTACTAAAATCAAGTGTGTCAGAACGATGTCCGGCCACAGTTTACGGGTGAGTTCCTTGGCCTGGAACGAGCACATACTATCGAGTGGTTCACGGGACAGAACCATTCTCAACAGAGACGTGCGCATAGAAAACCACTATGTGAACAAGTTCGAGAGCCACAAGCAGGAAGTGTGCGGATTGAAGTGGAACGTAGAGGAAAACAAGCTTGCCAGCGGCGGTAATGATAACAACTTGTTTGTGTGGGATGGATTGAATCCGAAGCCACTCCATCAGTTCACGGACCACATAGCTGCTGTGAAGGCAATCGCATGGTCACCGCACCAGAGAGGTATCCTAGCCTCGGGAGGAGGAACTGCAGATAAAACTATAAAGACCTGGAACACGCTAACCGGAAACCTAGTGCACGATGTGCATACCGGGTCGCAGGTGTGCAATCTCATCTGGTCCAAGAACTCCAACGAGATTGTGTCCACACATGGCTACTCGCGTAACCAGATCATTGTGTGGAAGTATCCATCCATGCAGCAAATTGCCCAGCTAACCGGACACACATACCGTGTGTTGTATCTATCGCTATCTCCGGACGGAGAAACCATAGTGACGGGTGCGGGAGACGAGACGCTTCGGTTTTGGAACGTGTTTGAAAAGAACAAGCACAACGAACCACCGGCATCTGTTTTGTTAGACGCCTTTCTGCAGCTCCGGTAGTGCGCTGGTCCGATTGGTTGTGGTGGAGTAACAGTCAGTGTATAGATGTTTGGTATGGAAATAATTGCATTGTATCGCAAAAGGGACTGTAGAGATGGCTGCGAAAAGGCAAAAGTCGACTGACTTTACCACCACACTAGTACAACGGGCCAATTGTTTTATTCCACCTCCTTGGTAACCTATGCTTACTGTCGGGTTGCGCAGACCCCTAATATTACACTACTGTACAGTCTATATCAATAAACACTCCTTTTTCACCACACTGCTGTCCTGCAGTGGGTCAATGCTATGCTGGTCGCAGAAGCGGGCCAAATTGCCGAGTAGCAACCGCACGCCCCCATCCTTTTCCTGCTGGAGCACCTTCATATACTCCAATGTGAGCAAGACATCCTCTCTCCGGAAGCGGGTCCACACCGCCAAATCCCGCACCGTCACCTCGGCCCCCGCGTGCACACGCGTGTGTAGCAACGCAGCGAGCTTGCGGGACCAGTACCGGAAGTACAAGGCCCTGCCGAACGGAGATAGCGGAAACTCGGGCCCGCTGTAGTACTGGCCCGGGGTCTCCCTGGCCACTTCGTACAGGAACTCGATGAGAAGCGACCCCAACCGCCGGCGCTGGAACGGCGGAAACACGCAGATGCACGCCAAGTTGTTGTCGTTGTCGTACGACAACAACTCCTTGGAGAAGAACCCCATGGGCACCAAGTGCCCGTAGCGGGTGGTGGTTCCGGCATATCCGTACACCACGTAGAAGTTGAAATGGTCGATGTTGTAATACACCAGCTTATCGTCCAAAAACAACTTGCCGAACAAGCAGAGGTTCTGGCACCAGACCGGCTCGCGGTACCCTCTGATCTCCCGGATGTATATTCCGGTCGCATCGTCTCTATACACTAGTTTCCCCACCCGCGGCCGCGCCGTATTGTGCACACAGCCCGCGCGGTGGCTCTGCAACTGGGCCTGGTCTACAGTGTACTTGAAGCAGTACTCGCACACGTATAAATGGTCGAGCCAGTACCGGTCGACCGGCTCGGCCGAAACCGGCCCCCGGGACTTCTTGCGGAGCAGGGGGTCGGCCGCAACGCGGTTGCTGTACTCGTACCCGAGCATGGTGTGGGCCGCGTCCTGGGCGTTGAAATACGCCGCATTTCCGTACCAGGCGCTGAACGTGTAGTTGCCTAGCGTCACTTTGTCAATGTTGGGGGCGTCTAACATACCGTAGAAGGTGTTTCCACCCGGATTTTTGGAGAGGCGGCCGTTGGAACCGGCATTGCGGGCGTCGGCATCTGTCATGCAGTTCGTACTGGGCACCGCGATAGGGTGTAGGGCCGGGATGGTGCTGACAAACGGCGCCAACGGTGGAAGGCAGGACCAGAAATGGCCAGGCCGGTTTGCAGGTTACGCCCGCGGTCGGAAGTGCGTGCGGCTCGTTTGCAGGTTGCGCCGCCGGCCCCGTTGTCGTACGCCGCCGGTCGCATTCCGGGCAGCCGGGTGTGGGGCCAGATCCGGCATTCCGACCGCCCCCGGATCTGGCCCGACGCGTATACCAGATTTTCACATCTCCACACACCACTGCACCACCACCCGGCACCACCACACACGACCAATATGCCCCCCAAAGGATGGAGAAAGAACGCGGACGGCCAGTACCCGCAACCGGCCCGAGAGTCGGAACTCGTGTCCATCGACGAGATCTTGTTCCCGCGCAGCACGGTGCAGAAGTTAGCCAAGGGCATTCTCAGTGAAGAAGACGCCACCGGCGCCAACATGATCATAGCGAAGGACGCGTTGGTGGCCTTGCAGCGGTCGGCGACGGTGTTTGTGTCGCACGTGATGTTCCACGCCAGCCAGCAGCTGAAGGCGGGCGGCAGAAAGACTGTCAACACGCAGGACATATTCGGGGCCCTCGAAAGGGCCGAATTTGGCGGGTTTGTGCCGGAACTCAAAGACAAGGTGGCGGTGTACGAGCACCAGCTGGCGCTCAAGAAGAAGCAGCGGCAGGAGAGCCGGCCGAAACCGGCCAAGGACGACGCCGACGGCGCGGCCAAGCGCATGAAAGACAACGAGTCACGTGCGGTGGCCGTGACCGGGGCCGAGGACGAGCCGGAAGTCGACGACGAGGAGGAGGACGAGGACGAGCAAGACGAAAAGGACGCACATGACGCAAATAACGACAGCGACGCCACCGACGACGCGGACGAAGACGAGATCCGGCCCAGCCCCATCGCGCAGTCGGGCCGGGAAGCGGCCGAGTTGGGCGGCCCGGAGCAGCCGGAGACGGAGCCGGAGCTGGACGCCAGCGACGACGAGTAAAACAGAGTATGTATAACCAGAGTCATAACCGTGTATAATGCAGGCGTTCTAGATAATGCTACCGTGTCTACTAACCGATCAGGCCCAACAGCGCCCGAACACCGGGAACCCACACACCTCTCCCACCGCCACGTAGGCGAGCACCGCCGCCACGGCGCCGGCACCGGCCACGAGCCGCACGTGCCCGCACCACACTCGGCGCCGGATCTGGTGCGCGCGCCGCTGGAACACCAGCGACGCCGTGTTGAGCCGGTCCGTCTGGTCCACAAGCAAGCCGATCTTGTCGCCGCGGCTCAAGAGCTTGCTTATGTTGTCGAGCATCAACTGGCGCACCTCGTCCACCTCCTCGTGGGCGAGCACGAGCAGGCTGGCGCTCACGTGCGGCGCATCGCCGTCAGCGGCGCCGTAGCTGTACATGCGCGCGTCCAGGCTGTACTCGAGCTCGTGGTACTTGATGATCTGCGTCATGGCGAGCTTGAACTGGCCGAGGCGGGCTTTGGCCGCGCCGGTGTCGGCGTCGTGCTTGAACTCGATGTAGCGGTCGACGATTTTCTGGAGCACCGTGATCACGAGGGCGCGGTTGACGTCGGCGTGCGCGATGGCCACCACCGTGACCAAGTCGGTGCTGCCGTCCGGGTTGAGCAACGCCTTTTTCATGAAGTAGAGCACCAACTTGGTGGTGGTCGCGTTGCTCCCGACGGGAATCGAACCGACCACCGTTTTCGACAGGTTGATGAGCCCGAGCTCCTGCGAGATGATCTCGAGGCAGTTGAGGTTGTTGATGAGCGGGATGAGCTGGTGGTTCTCGTACGTGTAGAGAGTGGTGGAGTTGAGCGTGAGCGTGGTGTGGATCACTGGCGGTGTTAGTGGGCCAAAGTTGCGTGGCACCGCCCCGTTTTGGGCGCGCGGCCGGGTGGCCCCCGGCGCAAGCTATACTTACAGTGGCTGTAGAGGTCGGAATTACTCATTCTGTGTGCGGTGGCAGCGCTGGCCCGGCTCGACAGGCAGGTTGGCGGAGTGAAATCTGGAGTCGACTTTTCGGTGCGGCTCGCGCCTGTTGCCGTTTTGGGCCCCCGGTGCGACGCTCATCTTGAAAAATTATATTTGCAATCCGGTCGGCGCTGCGGTTCCACCGTAAAAACCGGGAACCGCCACAGACACACAGCGGGAAATGGGTAAGTACCGCAAGCGGTTCAACGAGAAGGCCCGGTCGGGCATGCTTGCCAAGCAGGCGGCCTTGAAAAGGGCCAGGCAGAAGCAATTCCACCGCGATGAGCTCGACGATGCTACCACTCCACACCCGCAGCCGGTGGTGGTGCCGGACTCCAATTCCGAGATCCTCAAGCCGGTGTCCGAGGAGGAGAAGCAGGAGCGCAAACGCGCTCTCGAGCAGTCGTTGTACTCAGAAAACAATAAGGAGTCCAAGATGTCCCGCGCCAAGAGGAAGCGGTTGGACAAGTACATTGAGCACCAGCTCAAGCGAGACGAGAAGAAGACCCTTTTCGAGAAGTTGTCCCACACCAAGATAGACACCAGTCTTCTCGCGCCCTCGAAGGAGCTCGGCAAGGGCAAACAGACCAAGAAAGAGGAGATGGTGGAAGCACTCGAGCTAGAGAGACAGGGCAGGGCCGACGACAGAACCAGAGAAATCTTGTACGAAGAGCGTGTGGTTGCTGATTACGACGACAAGGACAGCGACGGTGGCTCTGAAGACGATGGTGATGATTTTGAGGATGAGTTTGGTGATTTTGGTACCACGGAAACGAAATCGTCGTTTGTGGACCTCAGGCCGGCTCGGTTTGGTGGCAGCGGGTCTGGGTTCGGCTTTGCCAATTTGCCAAAGGTTGAGAAGACCAAGAAACAATCGCATAAAAAATACACGTGGAGATTGAAGGTGGACCAGGAAGAGAGGAAACGGAATAAAGTGGAGGAAGAGAATGATTTCATGAGCAGCGAGGACGACAACTCGGAGGAAGAAGAGGAAGAAGAAGAGGAAGAAGAAGATAAAAATATGGAATCAGATACAGAAAACAGCAATGCAGAAGTCTCAGCAGATGAGCAAGATCAAGTCTCTAACGATGACTCCGATGACGAAGAAGTAGACGAGGATGAGGATGAGCAAGGTGAAGAATCAGATGAAGAATCAGAAGATGAGTCAGAAGATGAATCAGAAGATGAATCAGAAGATGAGACTCCTCGCCTCCTCCAGAATAAACCCAAGCATTCTGATATCGCTGAATCCTTTAAGCAATGGGCAGAACAACAGGTGCGGAAAATGGAGGGCCGCGATGTTGAAGCCACCATGCCTGTGTTGTCAGAAAAAGCATTAGCTGAATTAAAGGATGTCGTCCACGAAGAAGACATCGACCACTCGTCAGACGAAGAAGGCTACATTCCCATAAACAAGACCCTAGAAAGAGAGGCTTTCTTTGTAGACGTGATACGTTCGGATGAGATCCAACAGCAACGTATGAATTTGCCAGTATTTGGTGAAGAACACAGAATTATGGAAGCCATCTACCATCACGACTGTGTGATTATTTGTGGTGAAACTGGTTCAGGTAAGACGACACAGGTGCCGCAATTTCTCTACGAAGCTGGATTTGGTAACCTCGAAAACAAATTATATCCGGGTATGATTGGTATAACCCAACCAAGAAGAGTTGCAGCAGTTTCTATGTCTGAAAGAGTTGGTAATGAGTTAGGCAATCACGGCAATAGGGTCGGTTACCAGATCAGATTCGATACTACCATCAAAAACGAAGGTGCAGCAGATGGAACGGCCATGAAATTCATGACTGATGGTGTGCTTTTGCGAGAAATGATGTCTGACTTCATGCTCAACAAATATTCTTGTGTTATTATTGATGAGGCACACGAGAGAAACATTAATACAGACATTTTGATTGGTATGTTGAGTAGAGTGCTAAAATTGAGAAGAAGCTACCATTCAAGAAACCCAGAGAAATACAAGCCTTTAAAGCTTATTATCATGTCTGCCACTTTGCGAGTTTCTGACTTCTCAGAGAACTCTCAGTTGTTCAAAGTTCCGCCACCAATTTTAAAGGTGGAGGCTAGACAATATCCGGTCAGTGTGCATTTCAATAAAAAGACACACTTTGAGTACCAAGACGAGGCATTCAGAAAAGCCTGTAAAATTCACAGAAAGTTACCTCCTGGAGGGATGCTTATATTCTTGACTGGTCAAAATGAGATTACATCGCTAGTCAAGAAATTGAGAGCTGAGTTTCCTTTCAAAAAGGCCAAGAAACCGATTTATGACACCAACTCAACTATAATCAGAAGTTCCAAACAAAACGATTTGGAAGCTGAAGAAATAGACTTCAGTGTTAAAGTTGAATTGCGTGACGAAGAGAAAGAAAAGTTCTATGAGGATTTGGAAGAGAACTTGAACAACGATAACGAAAGTGAAGACGATGAAGAAGACGAAGAAGAAGGTTTCGACGAAGAAAGAGAACTGCATCAAACCGATAACGATCCATTGTATGTCTTGCCGCTTTACTCGTTATTGCCTACGAAACAGCAGATGAAGGTCTTTGAAGAGCCACCAGCTGGGAGCAGATTATGTGTTGTGGCGACTAATGTAGCTGAAACTTCTTTGACGATTCCTGGTATCCGTTATGTCATTGATTGTGGTAGAGCCAAGGAGAGAAAATTCAATGAAGAAAATGGAGTGCAGTCGTTTGAAATTGACTGGATTTCGAAGGCTTCTTCAGACCAGAGAGCTGGTAGAGCGGGTAGAACTGGTCCCGGGCATTGTTACAGATTATTTTCATCTGCAATGTACGAAAGTTACTTCCCTCAGTTCTCTCGTCCTGAAATTCTCAGAATGCCATTTGAAAGTATCGTGTTGTCCATGAAGAGCATGGGAATAGATCAAATCGCAAACTTCCCATTTCCTACACCACCTGATAGAAAGGCTCTCAGAAACGCAGAGAAGCTATTAACTATATTAGGAGCATTAGATCAAGAAAAGAAGGGCATAACTGAATTGGGTAGGACCATGTCTCTATTCCCATTGAGTCCAAGGTTTGCCAAGATTTTAATTTTAGGAAACCAATTGGACTGTCTTCCATACATTATTGCAATCGTTTCCGCATTGTCGGTTGGTGATCCATTTATTGGTGAGAACGAGCTTGGTATTTCTGCTGCAACTGGAAATGTTGAAGATGACGAAGAGGATACAAGAGATTCGGAAGAAGTGAGGGTCATAAGAACTAAATTCAATCAATCTAGAGCTCTTTTTTCTAGGTTAGACAAATCCAGCGATGGCTTGATGCTTTTGTCCGCCGTATGTGCATTTGATCATGTACCCACAGAGAAGAAATCTCAATTTCTCAAGGGAAACTTTTTGAGAGGTAAAGTTATGGAAGAAATTGCCAAGTTGAGAAAGCAAATCAATTACATCGTGAAAGTATCAACGTCAACAGATTCAATATCGCAACAACTCTCAGACAATGATGTGAAATTGGGTGTACCTGCCAAGAAACAAATAGGTGCCATAAAGCAAATGTTGGCGGCAGGTTTCATTGATCAGGTTGCTATTCGGGCGGACTTGGTATCTTCAGATATCCACATACCCAATAAGACATCAATCATAAACGTTCCGTTCAAACCAGTATTCCCCATCAACGGAGCTGAACAGGAAATGGGCGATTTGGTATACATTCATCCCAACTCTATCATGAGTAGCTCGGGCACAATGCCTGGTGATTACTTGATTTACCAAAGTTTAAGTACCGGTAGCAACACTAAAGAAGGACAACTTGCCAAAGTCAGAATGAAGCCATTGGTTGGAATAAGCGGCAAACAATTGACCAGCATCTCAAGAGGATCTCCTTTATTGACATTTTCCAAACCTCTCGGACATCCATATGCACCAAAGAATATCTCGCCTTCGCGAAGAGAATGCTACGTTGTCCCAAGATTTGGGGCTGCTACTGGTTCTGGTGGAATTGGTTGGGATTTGCCAGCCATCAAGGTTGAACAAGAAAAGAAGAGCGGAACCTGGGTTATAGACAAATTTTTATTGTGAGAGTATAGCATGTACATAAATAGCATAGACACTTCATATATAGTATGAACGCATAATAGGGACACCGTTTTAGTTAACAGCTAGTCATTGTAGCAGAATTTTGCAGTCTATTTTTTTTGCCTGCACATAACTGTGTTTACGATTCCAGCAAAACAAAAATTTTGCTAGCGAATCTAAATAGTATATACAAACAACTGCAAGACCCATTTTCTACCATTACCAGTCCTGATTTGAACATCTTGTTGAGACATTTGTTACTGTCACTACTGCAATGGTGGGAATTCCAAAAAAGGAATCAAAAATAAGAAAAGCCGAGGTCCAGGACTCCTTGGTGCCCTCGCGTATTCTAGATCAAGCATCGCAACGAATATTCGTGCTATCACTTCTAGTCCTCATACAGAGTTGGAAGCTTTATGATATAATATTGCTAAAGTCGAGTCTTGCGGTTTCAGCAGTACCATCCATAGGAAACCTAAGTGACTTTTCGCTTATTTTGAAGTATGCGATAATAGACGGGCTTTTTCTCTGGGTGCTACCAGTGCTAAACATCCAATACCTCACTTTCTCACCTTTCACGACTTTGCTATTCACCATCGTGTTGAATGGGTTTACTTTGTTCTTGGTGAGTGATCTAGGCGTGCTTCTAATTAGCAGCATCATTCTTCCCGTGTGGAACGCTATTTCACGTGACAGTGAGTTGACTATTATTGGAGACAGAATAGACACAGGAACGCTTCTAGATTTAGACTCACACTTTAAGGGTAGATTGACGATCAATTTTCTTCCGGATTCTTCTGCCAAAATGAATCCATTCCATTTTGATAAGATCTGCTTGGACACAAAGCTGTCCAGCACTATAGAAATGCCAATAGAGTTCAACACTACCACAACCATTGGTCTCATCCAGATCCAGCATACTACCCCCAACAATGAGGTAAAGTACATTAACTACACAGGAAGTCTGTTGAACAAACTTATCAAAAGAGATTATACTCACTTGACACAGTACAAGGGCTACAAAAAGACGGACAGCATATTTTATTTAGAATTCCCCATCCAGGAGGCCGGGTTATACAAAATCAAACGAGTTACAGACGCCAAAAATATCAATATAAGGACATATAAATCAGAAATAGTCATACCCAATTGTCCTTCAGCCCAATTCTTTTACCCAGCTCTTTATGATCAAGAAAAAAATTATCAATGCATTAGTAAATCATACACTGACCTTTCAATACAGGTGCCTTTAGTGGATTACTACGGTGTTACGCCAGGTAGCATGAAGTTCATTTCCCGTGTCAATGGAAAACCATATAAGGATTTCAACTTATCCATAGGAGAAAAGACTGATGTGTCCGGTACTAAGGACTTGAGTTGGTTGAATGCACATTCCCTCATACGAAACAGTCTTGAGCAGGAGCTATTAAAGGACGAAACGATTATACGAAACGCTGGAGAAGGCACCCTCGAGTTTCAGTTGGTGCAAGTTTCCGATTCATTAGGAAATATAAAACGGTACAATCCTGCTTCAAAAGACAAAGATGTGTGGTTTGACTTTACTCTTAGAAGGTCGCCTGTATTTGGACTTAAGGATAAAGATGCTGGTTTGGAGTTGACTGCTGGTTCCAAAAAAGTTTTACAAATTACAGGACTTGAGTCTCTTCAGGAGGAAGATTTGCCAATAACAATATCGATCGCTTACAATAATAAAGATAACAGTATCTTATCGGCCGATATTTCTAAGACCTTTTCGAAAATTCAAGATCTAGATGCCGGCATCGAAGTGGACAAAGAAGGTAGTTACAGGCTTGTGAATGCTAGTACAAGATATTGCGATGTTGAAATATCCCCTAGAAATGAAGTTTCCTTGAGGTTAGCACAACCTCCTAGCGTTGAAATCAAGGCAAATCCAATCGTAGACAAGTGTTTGGGAACTACTGGTTACGAATTCAGCTTTGATTTGAAAGGAAAGCCACCTTTTGTCATAGAATATCAAGTTTACCAAAACCAGAGCAACGGAGTCCTCAGACCACTTCACAACGATAGAGGAACAACTATAAGAACTATTAGAACAGTAAGCAACAAACATGGATTCACATTCAGACCGCCAGCAGAAGGTAACTACGTTGTTGTGTTTAACAATCTTAAGGACCTCAACTACTATAACAATCCAGTTGCTTTAGAAAACAGATATCTGACATATTTCCAGAAGATTTCGAAGATTTCTTTTGGTCAGTCAAAGACCTTCAATACTTGTTTTGGCGACTCAGTTAAGATTCCTTTAAAGTTTGAAGGGAACGGACCTTTCTCGTTCAGCTATGACATTGTCGATTCTCAATCGAGACAAAAGCTCTTAGCAACTACTGAAGTCAAAGACGTCAATTCATATGAGATCAATGTCCCTGATACTTTGAGCGGTAAATCCTATCAAGTTGTTCTCATCAAAGCGGAGGATAAGTTTTCTTGCCCTGCCATTATTGATAAAAATGAAAAGATAGTGGTACATACTAGAGCGTTTGTGCCCGAAATTGAAATAGACCAGAATGCAGAGTCCTATTTAATTGTTGAAGGGGATTTCATTGATATCCCATTACAATTGAAATCGTCTGTTGGTTTATCTCGAAGTGACAAGTTGGAGTACAAGATTACTAAAAGTGATGGTACTGTGAAGAAAAAGGTCATTTCCGGTGCAAAGAGAATTCGTGCTGATGAAGATGGTACTTATTCATTGGTGGCATTTGAAAATGATGGCTGTCCTGGAACTGTAAAAAATATTGCTAAGACAGTGAACATTTCATATCATAATAAGCCAAATTTAACCCTTCACAGTGACAATGTGCTTAAACAGCACGTGGAAGAGTCGATGCTTCATTTATCTCCAATTTGTAAAGGCTGTAAAAATCCATTGAAATTGAGGTTGGAGGGTGTAAAGCCATTTGTAATAGATTATGAGATCAAGCTTCCAAGTGGCAGAAAGGAGACAGGTTCGATGAATGTCGATAATAATGAAGTGATCATCAATCTCCCCACTAAGGAAGTTGGCAGATATGAACATTCTTTTGTCGCCGTATATGATGATTTATATACCAAGCAAAAGAGCAGCTCAAGAAACGAAAGGCGGCAATCAGTCATTTACGACATCAATCCATTACCTCTGGTCAAGTTTGATGAAGAAAATAGATCTGTGGAAGTTTGTGAAAACAAGCTTAATCAGTTGGAAAAGGCAACGGCAAAGATACCAATTGTGACTTCAGGCCAGTACCCTTTTACTGTAAACGCAACATTGAAACACGAAACTACAGGTAAAACTGAGACTATAGTATTCAAGGACGTGCACCAGCCATTTCTCCATATTTATGGTGGCGATTCCTTTGGCCTCGGCGAACATGTGCTCACCATTAATTCTGTAGTGGATGGAAACGGCTGCAAATCAGAAACGTATTCTCCACTCAATTACTTTGTGATAGTGATTACTGAATTACCAAGTATCAGCCGCGAAGAAAAGAAAGATTACTGCGTTGGCGACCATATTTCGTACCAGTTGACTGGAGCACCACCTTTCACAGTTTTCTACAATTTCAACGGCAGACACCAGAAAGCAGAGCTGAACTTCCATTTCCTGAGGTTAGCCTCTAAACCAGGAGTAATGGCTGTGGAGGCAGTGCAAGACTCTTCCCTCACCAAATGTATTGCCAACTTCACTGGCACCGCAAAAGCTACCGATTTGCAGCTCACTGTGCACGAGCTCCCATCGGTTGAGGTGAACAAAGGAGATTACATCATTGAAGATCTCCATGAGGGCGACCAGACCGAAATCACGTTCACGTTCATCGGAGTGCCACCCTTCAAACTCACGTACATCAGAAGATCAGAAGCTGAAGCCAGTAAAAGAGGAAGAAAGTCGGCAGAAAGAAGACCGGTGATAGAGAAACACGTGATTGACGATATCACCGACTATGAGGTCACCATCAAGGCCAGTTTAGAAGGTACCTACGAGGCGATAGAAGTGCAGGATGCCTTCTGTACCGCCAAACGTCACCACTACTAGGTGTGCTATGTAATATAAACCATGTATGTATTTAAATATATGTATATACAAGAGAGAGACTACAGGCTGTACTTTGTAGTGTAAATCTCTTCCACCGAGCGGGCCAACTTCAAGTCAAGCTCGGTCACCCGGTTTCCAGCGTCGTGTGTGGTTACACTTATGTCTACTACATTGTACGTAGTGGCAATCGTGGGATGGTGTCTGAGTCCATGTGCTACGTCCGCCACCTCATTCAAAAAGCCCCACGTCTTCTTAAATGTCTTGAGCTGGTACCGGGCAGTAATGAACGAAGCTGAGTTTGCAGCCCTCAATTGCCACCGGGGTGTCTTTGCTAGCGCGTTGATCTGCTTCAAACTGTCCAACACGATCTCTTTAGCCACCGCTTTCGACATTTCTACGTAATAGATATGTATAGATATAGATATAGATGTAGATATGGATATGGATATATGGTGCACGACCGGCTGGTGAGAATCGGTCAGACCGAAACTCAGTGCGCGCAAACAGTTTCGAGAAAGACCGACTTACCGGTCTTTACCGTTTTACCGGTTGTAGAGATCGGTACGGCACAAGTGCTGTAGGCAGTACACTCCACCATGGTATCGGCTCTATACATACTTCACTGGCCCGAGTCGGATCTGGAGTTCCTCCGGAGCGAGCTTTTGCTCCAGCGCCGGTACCTCGATGATATTCCGGGCGACTCCATCATTTTGGCCCACTTCGATGACATTTACCGGCAATTAAAGACCCACGAAAGAAGCCCGTTCATACTATACAAGGGAATAAGCTACGTGTACATCCGGGGCGACAACGACATCATTCTTTTGGTGGTGTCGTCCAAAAACATCAACGCCATGCTGATAGTGGTGTTCTTGAAGCGCTTCTACGACGTGTTGTACAACTATTTGTGTACGGCCAGCAACGGTGAATCCGACCAAAACGGCAATATACGATCCATTTTGGACAAGGACAAGATATTGGACAATGTCAACTTGATTTTTGAGCTTTTGGACGAGTGCTTGGACTTTGGTGTCATCCAGATCACCGACTACAACATATTGAAAGAGTTCATTAAGGTGGAGGCCAATTTGCCCACGCACACATACAGAAGCCACAATGGCTGGGAAGATAGTGACGATGAATCCGAGCATGCCAGTGGGTTTAAATCGTCCAATCTGGCTAAATCACCCAGTTCCAAGAAAAAGGATATCAAGTCCACCCACAACCACGCCGTCATATCCGATGTCATGGATCAGGACACCTCTCATATTAACAGTGCCATTCTCAGAACGTACTCGCTGGCCATCAATTGGCGGCCAAAGGGGATATTCTACCCCAAAAACGAAGTATACATCGACATCATCGAGCAGTGCGAGTTTTTGTATGATTTGGAGACTGATACCATACGAAGAAACGATGTATTTGGCACCTGCCAGGTCAAGCTGTATTTGTCTGGTATGCCTGTCTGCAAGCTCGGGTTTAACGAGAAAAGCATGTCCAGGATTGAAAACGACAGCGAGTACGGTGACGCACCACCAGTGGTTAGCGAAGAGCGCATTGCTTCTGAAAACCAGCTTAAACCAGAACGCAATGAAATCGACGATGACGAGGACGAAGAGGAAGGCCCAGAAGAAGAGGTATCGTTGAAACGCAATGCATTGCTGGAAAAGAGATTCCATATCCCGATACGAGATATCCAGTTTCACCAGTGTATCGAGTTGGCTACCGTCTATCGTGATAGTTTGGTGACGTTTATCCCACCGGACGATAAATTCACACTAATGACATACCATGTCGAACAGCAGAAGCAGAAGAAGAAGTTACCATTGATCATGATAAGGCCTACTTTCAGAATCTTACAGGAATCAAACAAACTCCAGATACTATGCATCTTGACCACTAGCTTTAAAAGACGCCTTCATTGCAAAGATACGATTGTGAAAATCCCCATCGACCCTCATATATTCAACGTAAACACCGATTCCAAGACAGAGTCACTAAAGTTCAAATCTGAGTTGGGGGAAGTCAGCTACAAAATAGACTCGTCGGAATTATGGTGGACAATTGAGAATATAAACGGTAAGAAATCTGTGCGTATGATGGCCGAATTGGGGCTTATAGATAGCATCAAAATTGATAACGAGCTAATAGAAAATTACGTTCAGATTCGTAATTTTGCAGTTAACTCCGCCGGTAACGGCGACGATACCGCATTTGATCACGATGAAACAGTAGAGGAGCTAGATAAATTTTACGGAGTACATGGACAGTCATCCACCATTCTGGACGAAATCAAGCGCATTTCGCGGACTAGGTATGACTACAACGAGATCCAGGTCAGTTTCAATATTCCGATGCTAAGTTATTCGGGGTTGAAAATCAATTACCTTAATATAGATGAGGAGCAACTCAAATATACCTGTTTCCCATGGGTAAGGTACCTTACTCAGGCGCGTCTAAAGGGTGGGGCTAATGCAGGTAACAATGGCACTGACCATGGTAACACCGATAGGAGTCACATTGGCAAAACGGATAATGGAGTATCGGGGGACAGTAATAAAAGGAGTCAGGACTACCGGTTTAAGCTAGGTAAAAGTTGTTTCCAATTGTTAAAATAGCATACATAGCTTTGTAAATTCTGTACATATAGGTACCAGACAGTGACAAACTTGCCCAATTAGGTTATGATTTCCCCTGGTCGCGCTGTGACTGGCGGTCCTTCGCTGAAAAAAAAATATTTTTTTGGCGGCTCTTATCTTATCTTGCCTTAAAAAAGTAAAAAAAATTTCCAGGACGATACTTCAATTTTATTAAAAGGGAATATTTTGCTGTTAACGGATGTCGGTTTACGGAGTATAACCAATAACTGTAAATTGAAAAATTGCCTGATTTTTGTTTGTTTACGGTGTTTGTACTAGCATCCAATCGTGGTTCGATTCAGAATGGCTCTGGAAGCATCTAAACCGAAGCCAGAACCGGGTAAAGCTGGTGACACCAAGCAGAAGATTACCAAATCAAGAAATGGATGCCTCACATGTAAGAAGAAAAGATTAAAGTGTGACGAAACCAAACCGGCATGTTTGAACTGCCAGAAGAAGAACATTGAATGCGGTGGATATGCCACCAACTTCAAGTGGAGATCATTCAACGATGCATCCGACCTGTCTCCCAGTATAGTGCTATCGCACCAACTAACCCCACTGTCCAGCGTCAGTAGTGTCACGAGCATCGCTCATTCAATTTCCAACAGCTCCGTACAAAGTAACAACAACGAACCTCACCCAATGGAGCGGGTTATATCCAAAAAGAGAAAGCTTTCCAGCGCTGAAGCCAATGAAAATCAACCGAGTCCCGCCTCCAAGAACTCATTACGGAAGCATCTTGAACTAGCTTCCTTGTCAGTAACAGGAAAGACTATAAAAGATATCAAGATGGAAAACGAGTTGATATCTAAGGGTCTCAACCCACTGAGCTACAAAAGAAGGAGTATAAGTCATAGTCTCACTGAACAGGAGGTATGGAACAAACCCAACAAGCTGAAAAGAAGTGGTAGTGATGGCAGAGCTTATAGTAGTTCAAGTGGCGTTCCTGGAGAAGTTTTGGCTATACGAGAAGAGGCGAAACTGAATCGCTTAGAGTCGCTTGCCGATGTTGCCATTGATGAAATCAAGCGGTCTCCATCAGTAAGTGCCAAAGAGCCGTTTATACGAAGTAATAATCTCAGCCCCTTCCCATTTTCGCCGAACTTCACCGAGTATTTGAAGACATCAGGGGAAGATGTTCCTTCTAAAGATAAGGCCAAGGATGATGTTTTCGATATCAATTTGACTCCTTCTCTTTCTGCGATAATCAATTTTGCTGTTAACATGGATGATTCTGGGATTGATTCCAAAATTTTGAAGTTTCCCATGGAAGGACCCTTAAGTCCAATGAACTTGAACCATGAAGCCAGTTACAAATCGAGCAGTAGTAGTGGTGGTAGTGGTAGCAGTCGCCATAGTATAACATCTTCCTTGGCAATTCAAAATAGCAATTTAGCCATCAGCACAGTACAGGAACAAAATTCTAATAACCACCACTCGGATCCAGCTTCATCAGTATCGGAATATGACTCGTTGACCAAAATAGCAATGATGACTGATTCAGCTACTCCATTTTCTCTCCAGACACCTATTCCCGATAGTCAATCGCACCGGTCATTGCTAAAGAGTTCCGAGCTGGAGCAAATCATTCATCTTTACTCACAGTACACTTGTTCAATCATGTCTATTAAAAATGGAGCCCACGAAAATCCCTGGAGGAAAATGATTGTTCCATTAGCATCCAAATATTCATGTCTTTTTAACTCTATTGCCTGTATGACATTATTCCATTTAGCGGGCAACACGCAATTCAGTGATACCATAGGAGATTTGCGGGCCAAAGGGTATATGTATATGAAAAGGTGTATTTTGGAGCTAGCAAGTGGGTTGTCCAGAATGAACAGCAGTGATCCTGGCTCTATGTACGATTTACCTGCAGATATTGCATTAACCACTTGTTTGAATTTGGCTGTTAGTGAGTCGTGGGACACCCATATCACCAGTGGTATTGCGCATTTAAAGGGAGCTAAGAGTATGATTCAAAAGGTGTTGACTTTGTTAAGGGATCAACAACAAATTGTTCATCAGGCAAAACAGGAACTACAACAGACTCCTACTGATTCTGGTGCCAGCCCCGATGTTTTACATCTGGAGTTGGTGAAGACCAAACGACTTGATCTCAAGAGGAAATTGGTATTGGTTGAAGAAGAAGAATGGGATTCCATGTTTGATGAAAAACTCGATTCATACTCGAAATACGTTGACAAGATCAATTCCATACCCGTGCCAAAGAGTTTACAGTTTTTGTTCAATTACTGGATTTATTTCGAAGTGTTAGCTCAAATGACAACTGACACAAATTATGATGACAAGGGCATAGACTTGGTGGCGACGATCACGACCATGCTACAGTCAGCCCAAAAGCAACGGGACCAGGAAAAGTCAAAAAAGTTGCAACAGATTGGTAATGAAAACACGAGCGATATTCAGAGCGAAGGTGCCTCTACTGTCAAGTCCGAAGGTACAGAGCTGAGCTACATTGGGAGTATTGGTGGTGGTGCCGCCTCGTCGACCAACGACAACATGAGGAATGCATTCAACTTCTTCGATAATTTTGAAACTTTTAGTTACAGCACCGATTATGTTGATCCTTTGTTGGGATGTGGACAATCATTGTTTTCTATCATGGGAAAGGTGGCAAACTTGATTGCGAAGATTAGGAAAATCAAGCGTAACGAGAAATGGAAGGGAAACAGCCGCAACTCATTGACCACCATCACGTTGGCCACCGAGTTGAAAAGGCAATTAATTGAGTGGAAACCAACCATCACAGCCGAAATGGTAAATCAGGCGGGCATGTATGAAGATAATAACAATCTCAGTAAATGGGATATACCATCTTGTATTGCGACTGCTGAGGCGTACCGGTTTGCAACGCTACTTTATCTTCACCAGGCGGTTCCGGAAATACCATCCAGTGGATCACACCAGTTGGCCGAGAAGATCTTTATCTTGTTAGCATCAATTCCGACCAACTCTGACTTGCACACGATTCTAATTTTTCCTCTTTTGGTCGGTTCTTGTGAGGCCGAACCAGGAGAGGAAAGAGAATGGTGTGAGGATAGATGGTCATTATTGTCGCAAAAGTTGTGGATTGGTAACATTGACAGGGCGTTGGAGGTGGTTAAAGAGGTTTGGAAGCGTAAAGACGAGTACGTGAGAAAAATGAAGTCAGAAAGCAGAACGCCTAATTCGAACCGAACGGAAGACGAGGACTCGTTGCGGAACATATCTGTGCAGATCAGTGGCTTGATGGCGGTTATCAACAGTGATCAGAATACAAACCTGATTGATGATGTCAAGGGAGGCATCACGTCCAGATTGCACTGGAGCAGCGTGATGAAAGAGTGGGGCTGGGAGGTGTTATTGGGATAGAGGAGCAGTATGTGTATATAATGTTCAGTTATAGAGTATATAATGTGCAATCGGCGCAGTGTATTTTAATGGTATGTCAATCGATAGTAAAAAGACAATTTTGCATCCAGATTGTGTGAAAAATGCGATAACAAAATAGTCCCCACCACGCAGATTAACCGCTCCCCCCACGCAAACCGACATGCTAGCCGGTGGCAAATACCGCCAATTGGTGAGACTAAGTACGTATCAGATGAAGCGACACTTGTCGAGCCCCCACGCTGCCTCGTTGATCTCGGATCCGTTTGCGATCCAGAACATCAAGCAAAACAAGATTCGCGAGTCCGCCGACAAGTTTGCTGTGCCAAACGTGATCTCGTTTGATGCGTTCGGGACGCTATACACGCCGCGGGAGCCCGTGCCCTTGCAGTACCATCGTATAGCGCACGACGAGTTTGGGGTGGACAAGTCTTTAGAGTACGTAGAAAACAACTTCTCGCCCGTGTACAAGCAATTGCTACAGGAGTATCCCAACTACGGCAAGGGCCGCGCCGATATCAGTAATGCCGAGCAGTGGTGGCTGGAGTTGATCATCCGGCTTTTTGAACTAGATAGAAGTAGCGACCAGACGCGGCAATTGTGTAGTCGATTGCTCGACCACTTCAGCGGGCTGGACGCGTATGCGTTGTACCCCGACGTGGTGCCCACCCTCACCCGGCTCAAGACGCTTGGCGTGAGAATGGTGGTTGCCAGTAACTCGGACGACCGAATCCGGCTTGTTTTGCACAGCTTGGGCCTCGCGCGGTTCTTTGACAGGCACGACGTGTACCTCTCGTACGAGCTAGATAGCGCCAAGCCGAGCCGGCGGTTTTTCGACCGGATCAGCGGCGGGGTGCACGGCCCGGTAGCCAGTGTCGAGGAGAGAGACGCATTGCTAGAGAGGTGCTGGCACGTCGGAGACAACTACAACGAGGACTTCCTCGGGGCTATTCGGGCCGGGTGGAACGGGGTGTTGGTGGACCGGCGGCGCAGCAGCGCGTTCTTCAGCGCCGCCGCCAGCGATAAGCCCAGCCCGCGCTACGAGGGCTGTTTCACCGACAAGGCTGTGGCCCAGTCTGGGCCCGGCGACGATTACCTCATTATTGCCAATAATAGAATCGTGGTCACGGGACTCGGGCAGTTGCCCGACCTCTTTGCGCCGGGCCCTCAGTAGAGTTCTTACATAATATGCAGGCTGAGCCCACTAACGGACCACTGGCAGGTGGGCGGCTTTGCGCGTGATGTCAGCTATGATATCATAGAGGGGCTAAGCCGGCGCACCGTCTCTACACATAGATGCCACCAATACAGGCGCTTTTCCCGCGTCGCCAGCGGGTGCCGCTGCCAGTAGAGCACCAGACTCGGGCCGGGCCAGGGCGCCCCACCGCTCCGCCGCCCCACCAGCACCGGGAACCACTCCGTAGCCGACTCCGCTGCGGCACGGGCCCCGTACTGGACCCCTATGGGTGCGGTCACGTGACGCGCGCCCAGACCGCAACAGGGCCAGAAAAATTGGCAGGCCCACTCCCATTTTCGTCCCAAACCACCAAAGTCCACATTTACACACACAGTGTACGCCAGCAGCACAGTACACGGACCAAGCGTAGACCATCTCACGTATACTGCACACACGCTCGTTGACTTTCGGACGGTTTGGTAAACTCACACACCCGTAATTGGCACCTTCTCCACCAGCAGGGCCAGATCAAACCACACACTCATCGTTGTTAGTGATCTCACCAAATAGTGCGAACACCAACACACCGAGCTTGCACGCTATTTTTGTATACCGAGGCACACATCTGACGCGGCATTCCCGTCCAGAAGCGTCACAGGCCACTGTATCCCGTCTCCCAGGCAGATCCAGCCGCGTATCCCCGAGGAAACGCCGAAACACACTCAAAACACACCGGCATCGGGCTGTGGACCAATATCCCCCACCAGCGTCGGAAAACACAACTACACACAAGAAAAAAAACCCACCCAGCACACCCACGCAGACACCAATGCTCCTGTTCATAGTCTCTGTGGTCGTGTCGGCCATGGCGGTGCAGGCGCTCCCGCTCGACATCACCGACAAAGACTCCATCTGCTACGCCGCGCAGTGGATCTCCAAAGGTGAGTGGAACTACTACGAGGGGTTCAAGTACGGCGGGGTGGTCGGCATGTTTGCGCCACCCAACTATTGGTGGAACGCCGGCGAGGCGTTTGGTGGTCTCTTGGACTACTACTCGTACTGCGACCCCACCAACGACACCTTGAAGGAGTGGATTTTCGACGGTATGTACCACCAGGCCGGCAGCGGGTACAACTACATCCCGTCCAACCAGTCCATGACCGAGGGGAACGATGACCAGGGCGTGTGGGGCATGGCCATCATGCAGGCGGTGGAACGCAACTTCACCGACCCCCCCGACCACTCGTGGTTGGAAATGACCCAGGCCGTGTACAACACCATGAACGCGCGCTGGGACAGCAGCACGTGCGGCGGCGGGCTCCGGTGGCAGATCTTCACCTGGAACTCGGGCTACGACTACAAGAACTCGATTGCCAACGGGTGTCTTTTCCACTTGGCGGCCCGGTTGGCGCGGTACCTCGGCAACGACACCTACGTGGAGACCGCCGAGCGCGTGTGGGACTGGATGTACGGCGTGGGGTTCATGGTGCACGACGACGACGGCGGCTTCACCCTCTACGATGGTGCCGACATCCAGGACAACTGCACCGACTTGACCAAGTACCAGTGGTCGTACACGTACGGCATCATGCTTTCGGGGTGCGCCTACTTGTACGACTACACGGGCGACCAGATGTGGTTGGACAGAACCAACGACTTGCTCACCACGTCGGCCCAGTTCTTCAACCACAGCATCATGTACGAGATGCAGTGCGCGCCATCCAACAACTGCAACAACGACCAGCGGTCGTTCCGGTCGTTGTTTGCGCGGTGCTTGGGCTTGACCGCGGTGTTGGTCAACTCCACCGCGTCCACCATCAACAACTGGATCGACGTCAGCTCGGTGGCAGCGGCCCAGTCGTGTCTGGGCGGGAGCGACGGCATCACGTGCGGCTTCAACTGGTCCGTGGACGGCTGGGACGGCGTGTACGGCTTGGGCGAGCAGCAGTCGGCCTTGGAAACCGTGTTGGCCTTGTTGACGGAGATGCCGTTGACGGCCAAGACCGGCGGTTCTTCTGTCAGTAACGTCAATGCCGGTCTCAACACCGGCGACACCATCAACAAGAACTTGATCACTGTGTCCACCAGGGACCGTGCCGGGGCCGGCGTGTTGACGGCGTTTGTGCTTGCGGTGATCTTGGCGGGCGGTGTGTGGATGGTGCTATAGTTGTGCCGTGTCTCTTTTCCTCATTCCTTTTGCCTGTAGGGCAGTTATGTATTGTACCAAAATATAAGACCGTTGTATGCAACATGATGTGTTTGTGTGTGCTGCGTTGTGGCGCTTATCGGTGTGTCGGCTACTACAAATGTGAGGTCTACGGATGGGGCTACACCGCATACTACTTCATAAGAGGTATAATTACGGGTGGATTCGGGCAAACTTGGGTAAATTTAAGTAAATCTGGGCGGATAGATTTGGTAGTGATAGAGACAGCAATACGCCCAGTAATTCTAGCCACCGGCGGCAATTCCAGAAGTTCATGCTACTTTTGCATTCAATCCTCACCGGACTATCTACACCTAATTAGCCGCGATTTTCCGCCATTTCCCTTTTCAGCTTTTGGTGCGAATAAAATATCCACTCTAATCAGATAACTCCACATGACCATCCACCAGCTCATTGCTTCACAATGGTGTTGTTCCCGTATATAAACCAGCTCTCGGGTAATCCGCTCGGGTTGCCCGGTGCCAAGCGTCGTCGCTTGTACATCCCCCCCTCCACAAAATTGCCCTTATTTCTTTATGGAGATGGCGACGATAGGTCATTTCTATCACTTATAGAAACCAGCTCCAGTGTGGGCGGTGATGATGAAAGTATCAGTGATGCCGCCTCGGTCAGCACCTCGCGCTCGTTGCCTTCCACGCTAAACTCGGTGCATACAGTGGAAGAAACGTCGTCTTTTCACAGCTGGTTGGTTGAAGAACATCATCGCAGGTATCTGTCCATATCTGATGAAGATGATGGTGCAGACGATGACGAGGATAACATAGTCCGAGAACTCGACGAACGAGAACGTCGAAAAAGACGCAAGTCTGACGCAAGACCATCGCACCGCCGCAAGTCGTCAACTTCTGCATACTCATCTGTGTTGGAGTACGAGCAGCAGAACTTTTCAACGTTGAAGACTTCGTACTACAGAGAGTTCAAAATAATCTCCAAGTACTCGCTTCCGCTAGTGATCACTTTCCTATTGGAGCATTTCTTTTCCATAGTCTGTTTGTTAGTTGTCGGTCATCTAGGCAAGAACGAGTTGGCGGCAGTTTCGTTGGCCACGATGACGTCAACCATCACGTTTGCCATTTTTGAAGGCATTGCGACAGCCTTGGACACATTGTGTCCCCAGGCATACGGTGCAGGAAACTACGAGTTGATGAGCGTCTATGTGCAGAGATGTGTCATATTCTCGCTCTTTGTATTCATTCCGTGTGGTCTCTTCTGGTGGAACTCGTCTGCCGTTCTTAAGTACGTCATTGAGAGTCCAGTGGTGTTGGACTTGACCAGCCAGTTCTTGAGAGTCTTGTGTTTCGGTGCACCCGCATACATTTTCTTTGAAAACAGCAAGAGATTCTTGCAAGCCCAGGGGATTTTTGAAGCAGGTACCGGCATATTGTTTGTGAGTGCGCCGATCAATATCTTTCTTTCCTGGTTTTTGGTATGGGATCAAACCTACGGGATTGGCTATGTCGGTGCTCCAATTGCCACGGTGATAAATTTTTGGACCATGAGTATCTTATTGGTGCTTTACGTCAAGTACATTGACGGGAACAAATGTTGGTTTGGGCTTGCGAAATTCAAAGACTTGTTCCAGCAGTGGAACCAATTGTCCCACTTGGCTATTCCTGGCATTGTGATGTTGGAGTCCGAGTACTTGGCCTACGAGATCATGACTCTTTTTGCGTCATATTTCGGGACCACTGAATTGGCTGCGCAAAGCACAGTCAGTAGTATAGCATCGTTGGCATATATGATTCCGTTCTCGGTCGGTATTGCTTCGTCTACCAGAATTGCCAACTTTATAGGCGGTCAAAATATTGAAGGTGGTGTGAAGGCCACGAGAGTAGCGCAGGCATTGTCATTGGTGGTGGCACTATTTAATTGTATCATGTTGTTCACATTTAAGCGACAAATTGCAAAGTTGTTTTCGCAGGATGAAGAGGTGATAGAGCTAGTGGTCAAGCTATTCAATCCTTTGGTGTCCATCATCCAGATCTTTGATGGCATTGCCTGTGTTGCCAGCGGTATTTTGCGAGCGCAAGGGTCTCAGAAGATCGGTGGTATCATCAATTTCGTAGCGTACTATGCGTTTGCCATGCCGTTGGCCTTGGTGTTAAGTAAAGTGGTAGGGTTGAAGCTTATTGGGTTATGGTTAGGAATCGGCAGTGGGATGGTCTTGATTGGCGTGTCTGAGAGTATCGTGATAATGTGCAGTGATTGGGACCAAATCATAGTGAAGGCCGGCTTGTTGAATGAGTTTGGCGAAGATGACGAAGACGATGAGTGATAGACTACATAAGTGTATAATTGCTGCGAAATTGCGACAAATGGGACACAATGATATGCTGACTATTGTACGTGCGGCAGTTACGAACGAACCCGGTTAGTTGTATGCATCCGGGTGGAATGCTCTAGAATATATATACATATATATATGTACTGCTAGAATAGAGATAACCGCTGCGCTGTGCTAAAGTATTGATTACATCCCGTGTAATTGACACAGAAGTGACAAGACAGCACACAAAGACCCCACACATACCGCCCTGTTCGCAGTACACCAAAACTGCACCAAAACTGCGGCGCCACAACCACCAATCAACAAACACGGTGCCAGCCACGAGCCCTCCGCAGAACAGCTAGGCCCACCGGTCATACCGCAAATGGAAGTACCGTAAAAATGCCAGTAATCCACCCGTTTTTCGCCAGCACGCTAACCTGCAAATTGGTTTTGCACTTTGCGTCCACCCGCGACTTCATCCAAAAAACTCATAAAGAAGCACCACCACTATTTGTTTTTCTTTTTCGTGATATTCAGAAACAGCAAATTTTGGGTGTGAAAAAAGCCATGACAAAGAGACACGGTAAGAGCACCAGCACCGCAGCAGGTACGTGGAGGAATAATGCCGCAGCCGCAGAGCCGTCTGCTACAAGCAATCACCTTACTAACGACACCAATATTGTAGCCGCTTTTCCTGCGGTTTTGCCCGATCTATGGACAGTGTACCAGCAGGCAGACAAAGACACCGGCATCTTGTCTGCCACGGTGCTTCCGGCCGATTTCCACGAGAAAGACGCCGACAGGATTCTTGCCTCCTACCAGTTGTATGCCGAGAAAGACAAACCGGCCAAAACCACCAGCGTGGTGTCCCGCTACGACAATGACGAGTACGCCAATGCGCCGTACAAATTGTACCACGACATAAAGCTTGCGTCCTCGTTAGAGATCGTTAAGCACAAGGTCGGCTCCAGGACGTACAACAGCGTGGACTTCTTCTACAAGTTTGCCACCGAGTTGTTGTTGCGAGAACTCAGCAAGCACCACTTTGTGTTGCACCAGGAGTCAAAACACCAGCACGTGTCTGAGCTTGAAGAGCAGTTGCTCCATGACTTCAACCAGATCTTGACCACCTACCACTTGACCAACGGAGAGGTTGTTAGCTACATCTCGACCTCGGAAGAACCCGAGCCCCCGCAGTCCTCGTTTGGGCCCTACTATACTCTGCTGAACCAGCCACCGGCCAAACAGACCATACAACCATTATTCTCGTCTTTGATAGGCCGGTCTGAGCTCGACACCAATTTGTTGGTGACCCCCGACCAGTACTCGGTATCAAAGATCATCCCCGTAAACAAGAACTCCACCAGAAACGTATCTACCTTTGATGCGTTATCTCCCACCACAAACAAATTCCCCAGTCCCTTGGAACAGTCCAACCACGAAATATTGAGCGAGTTTTTCCACCCCATGTGGTACACGTTGCCGGTGCCCACCTGGATAAACTACTCCACCAACATCGCCAAGCCACCCAATCTGTTATACTTGCAACAGCAGTCTAAGAACCAGGAGCCATCTGCCTCGAACCAATCGGGAAACGCCGACGAAAAGCCCACTTTGACTTTGCTTCAGAACAGAGGGATCGACTCGGAGCCGTTAACCACTACAGTTACATACGTTCCCAGCCTGGGAGACTCATTCAGAAGTTTCGCTCCCCTGTACGACCTGAAGGATTCCATAATCTCACAAGAGTTCAAAGCGCAGATATGGTTGAGTCATATCGGTTTTGAGCAGATTAAGAAGATAAAGGCAGACTATTTAAAAGCCAAAGGAATCGCAGATGGCAAAGAAGAAGATATAGAAAGTGACAGTGATGTAGAGGATATCAGCAGTAGTGACATAGACGAAGACGAATTAGAGGAGGACTTGAAAGTTTCTGAAGCAGATGAACCAAAAGGAATAGAAGTCGACGTGAATGCTAAATTGGGAGATAGGGAAATCAATATCGCCAATCTCATTAACTGGGACCCAGAAAGACAGGCTGAATTTGAATCCATAAAACAGGCGAAATCAGACTTAATCTCGTCTCCAAAGTCTCTTCAGAGGCTGATCTCTAAAAATTTATTGCAACTCAATAAATTGAGACAAGAGAGATACTTTGCCAGCGACTCGAGAAATACATTACCACCATCCAATGAAGAGATCAGAATCTACAACAAAGTCACGAAGTTGATGAACTTGTCTATACAATTGTACAAGGTTAAACCACAAGACTTGACTTCAAAACTCAAGTTCAGCCCCAAGATCCCAGTATTGATGTCTGAATACAATGGTGTACTTCCTGGTGTTCCACCTACTAGACTCGGTGCTACAAGTAGCAGTTCAGCGAAGTCGTCTTCTAGATTGCCTAACTTGCGGGGTTCTTACAAGAAGAAAAGATACTAGGCAATTGTACTTGTTGTGTGTATTATTTTTTGTTAACTATTGTATAATTAATAGATATCTATTTTAGTAGTCTAAATGTCTGTTCCATTGGCAAATGCGACGATCAAGTAGAGGTTCAAGAAGGTGATAATCAACCAGGTTAACACGCTAGCAACCTTTAAGAATACACCATTTTCAAATGTTATTTTCTTGACCGCAAGACCCTCGTCATTATTGATTGGTGTTTGGCCTGTAGAATTCAATAATAAGCTTGAGTCTTCAGTAGCAGGAATCAACTCCGAGGTGTCGTAAACTGTCATGTATTTCTTGGAAGATGTGAACCATATCAATGGTGCACTCACAATTGGTAAGATGAAGCTTAGAACCACCTGGGATGAGTTCAAAATCTTCGATACACCCTCTCTGCCCAATATAGTGATTACAATCAATACCGGAATAATGGCTAGCACTCTGGTTACTATTCTTCTGACCCAAGGCTTTAAGCTCCAATTGATGAACCCTTCACTAATGATTTGCCCAGCCATTGTACACACTATACCTGCACTTTGACCGGAAAATAACATTGATAAAGCAAATAGTAAACCGGCAGCAGGTGAGATGTAGAATGTAAGCATTTCGTAGATGGACAACAAATCAGCATCTTCAGCGTCTGGCTTCCCGAATAAAGTTGTGCCTGCAACTATGAGGATGGACGAATTAACAAACACAGCTACTATGAACAATGACAAAATGAGCTCGACATAGGAGTAGTTGAGGCAGTACTTGATGGCTTTGTACGAAGGCCTGTATTTGTTGAGCAATTTTGCTCCGTCAGAAATGCTCTTTATTTTATGAAGCGTATAGGTTAACACTTCATCATCTTGCTGCTGAGTCACCTCTTCAGAATTGATAGAGGCATCCTCCTCTATCTCTTCAGAATGCTCGTCTTCATCATCAAGAACATTATCGCCTATAATGCCATTCTTGATGTCGTAGTCCTTCAACCGGGCCTGAACCAAAGCAGACCCCAAGAATAAGGAGTGGGGCATAACTGTACTACCGACAATACCACAGCTCAAAAACAAAGCTGTCTGCTCTCTGAAGATTTCCTTGTTTACTGGAAGGAAGCCTCTTATGATCGAGTCTAGTGCACCGGCTTCAAAGTTACATTTGAACAACTCGAGAATAAAGCACACACAAGTGCCAAACACCAACACAGACACAATGATCTCGAAGATTCTCGTCTGTTTCATGGAGCCGTCCTTCTTGTATGCCATTAGGATGATCAACACATCCAACACGGTGATAAGCACCCCGTATACCAAGGGGATGCCGAATAGGATCTCTAACGCTATGGCGGCACCTACAACTTCAGCCAAATCCGTGGCAATAATGGCTATCTCAGCACATACATAAAGGAACAAGTTCAAGTGATAGGGCAAGTGGGCCCGGCACATTTCTGACAAATCCAAGCCGGTCACGGTACCCAACTTGATGCATAGCGCCTGGAGTATTATGGCAAACAAGTTGGCCATGAAAATTATAAAACACAACTTGTACTGGTACAATGAGCCAGAGGACACAGACGTGGAATAGTTGCCCGGGTCCATATAGCTGACACTGACCACAAGCCCGGGGCCTATGAACAGATAGTACTTCTTTAGCACTGCTAGCGCCCTGGATACATACCGATTGTTGAGCACCGACATGGGAAAACACACCTATTTTACTATACAGATAGGCCGTAGCGCGTGTTACAGACCCTACCAACAAACTATATATACCTAATCTACTGGGTGTATCGTACCGTCAGCACCACCTACAGTTTCTGTTCTACTCCATACTTTTGTGTGAAATAGCTGCGACTTTTGGGTGCTGTTATACGAGCTGCGAATGGGGCCACACTGTGCTTGCTGACAAAATGGCCCTATTCCAGCACCCAACTAGTCCCGTCCACCCGTTTCCGGCAAGGACACCGCCGTGTCGATTTTCCCCCCAATAAGCTATTTTAGACGCTTCTCTGGGGGTGCCATACGGCTGGGCCTTAACTATGTGCCTGCACAAAAATCACCAATTATGGCTAGGGAAAAACTGGCCCGGATCGTACCATACAAAACAGGACGGTAGACGCAACAAATGGCCGTGTGCCACGCATAGCACCTCCAATTTTGCAGAAATGACACTTCCAGCGAGACAGTCGGTACGACATGGGCCTCGGCTTGCTGCGCAATTGCGCCCTGGCCGTGCCGCGGTCTGGCAGATGCGGTTTCAACCGCGTTTTGCCCGCTCCATTACCATACAAACACCAGCCACCAGCCCACAGGAGCCGGAAAAGGCCACCAGCGACGAGTACAAATCCGTCAGCACCTGCCTCAGTCGCTACGCCCACGAGTTCCCCGGCGAACTGGCGATAATGGCCCGGATTTCAGCCTACAAGTCATTGAAATCGCACGAGTTTGCAGTGCAGACCATCAAGGTGGGCGTTGTCTACAACAACACTTCGTCAAGAATAATAGACGCTTTGTTGGCGGACCCCCTCGCCAGAGGCAACCACGAATGGTTTAATGCTGTGAAGCAAAGAACCAGCAGCAAAATCAATGTATTCCAATACGATTCGCATTTCACGAAAACAGCGGGCGCAACCCACGATACGTACCGCTTGCCGTCACCCCTATTGAGTGGCGAGCAAAGGCCGGTCTTTGCCAGCCAAGGTATAAAAAACAACCTAGAGCTCATTGAATTCCCGGATGAGGTGGATCCGGCTGTAGAGGTGCATTACTACGTAGTAGTCACCGGCGCCTTATCGTCGCCAAAGCTTGCATCTGTCAACCAGCAAAAGGTGCTTATAACGGTGGTGGACAACTCGGAATACACGCCGCCGTCCACCGAGTCCACTCCCGTAAAGTTGGACCACGTGTCGCTGCATATAGTCAAGGTGAATGCGCAGCTATTGTACAATGGCATAGAGCAGTTTCTCCTCCACGATACTAAAGCTGCATCGGTGTATATCGACTCCATCAAGAACAGTAACGTGTACCAGTTACTCAAGGTGATGGAGAAGTTCAACGACACCCAGAACTTGCTTGCTTGGCAGCTCACGGACATAATAGGCTCCATCAGAGACACTATCATCGAGCAGCCAGCAATCGTCGACAGACGAGACAGATCGCTCGCAGATATCAACGAATTCGGCCAGTTCGTGCACCGCGAGCTCCAGAGCGAGTTCCAGCCGCTGGTGAGAAAGTTCTTCCGGAGCAGTTTGGTGTGGTGGAAGTTGTACGTCAAGAATGATAACATCGAGTACGAAATCAAGGACTTTTTCAACAGCAACTTCATGAACAAGAGCATCGAGCAGTTCAACTACCTCAACGGCAAAATCGACTCCAAGTACCACCAGACCAGCGGGCCAGCAGCCAACCCGTTGCAGCAGTTGAAGAACGAGATCATAAACGAGCGCGTGGCACAGGAGATCCAGCCGGTGGTGTACAGATCAATTGTCGGTTCCTTGTTGGTCCACCAGATCCCCATCTGCGTGATAGCGTTTTTCGGCTATTACTACTTTGAAATCTCGGCCAACGCGGCCGTGGCGCTCTCCATGTTGGGCTTGATGATCGGCTTCAACAACGTGTCCAAGACGTGGCACAAGTTTTCCAACAACTGGATCGGCAATGTGTTCGAGGAAATACGACTAACCATAAGCCAGAAATGCATAGACCAGGGCTTGTCGCGGCGCATCAACGACAACTTCGTCCAGGAGGTGCACCGGAACGGCTTGAAGCAGGACATTGTCCGCAGCTTGCTGCAACTACAGAAATAGAGACAGGGGCATCATAATAAATATATTCGTAACTAGCTCAAAGAGCAGGCGGGGCAGGCGATGGCGAGGCGCTTCTCGACTGCAATCTTTGCTCCAATCTATCAAACTCCTTCAAGGCAATTTCCTCTTCCGGGTCCAAGATCTGAACCACCTCCCGCACCTCTTCAATGTAATGCATCAACATGGACTCAATGCCATGCTTCAAGGTGTCCTCGCTGGCGGAACACGACTTGCACGCACCCTGCAACTTCAAGAACACGGTGCCGGTCTCCTCGTCAAACGCCTTGTACTCGATGTCCCCGCCGTCGTCCTGGATGGCGGGCCTTATTCTGGTCTCTATCAACTCCTTGATCATGGACACGACCTCGGAATCGTCTTCCGCGGCCGCATCCTGCTCGGACTTTTCAATGAGTTCCCGGGTGATCACCGGCTCGGTTTTCGACTCCAAAAAGTCGTTTAGCAACTCCACCACCTCCGGCCTCAAGTTGGCCCAGTTGACGTGGTCCTGCTTGTTGACGGTCAAGAAATCGGGCCCCAACATCACCGATCTGACGCCGGGCACCTTGAACAACTTTAATGCGAGCGGCGAGTGCACGGACTGCAACGAGGAGGTGAACTCGAACGTCTTGTTGTCGATGGGCACGATTCGGCACTGCGGAGATATGAACTTTAGTGCGTTTTCGTTGGGGGTGGGGAGCGTTTTGAAGGTGAGGAACCGGGTCCCGAGGCGAAAAGCGGGCTTGTGCCCTGTGCGGGCGGCTGTTATCAACGACATGGTGGTGGTATGGGCGTATAAGCAGCAATAGTTGGGTGTATGGAGTGTGAGATGGCAGATAACAAGAGATGACAAATGGTATTTCGGAGTCGGAACCGAAAAGCACATGACGGCTGTGTGCAGGAGTGCTTATAAACTTTGGTGCTGTGATTGGTGGCTTGTGTGCAGGCGCGCACGTGACTTCACACGGTGGTGGCCGTTACTGCAAAACGATTGCAAATACGGCTGTGTTTGGGGGTTGCCAGATGGACGTGGCGGTGGTGGTTACGGGATGGTTCGTGCGTTAGTGTCACGTTAGTGTGGCGACTGCAGAGTGTTTGGGTGGTGTTTCTGTTCCGATAGCATGGGAAATGTACTACAATACTACGAGGATAATACTACGAGGGAAATGTAGAATGTACTACGAGGAAAATGGGCTGGTCCGGTTGCCGAGCACTGTAATTTATGTAGGTCTAGGTCTGTTGCAGATTGCAGCGCATGACACATCGCTTGCATCTGTTACACCTGTAGGCTTACGAAGGCACAGCTGAAGATCGTGGGTGTCCATTCTGCTCACGTGAACTGCAATCCAGCATACAAGCTGTAGTACACCAATGTTACAATTCGCCAATGTTACAATTCGTCAATGGTACAATTCGCCAATGTTACAATTAGCCAGTGTTACAATTCGCCAATGGTACAATTCATACCAGAGTTGCGCATATATCCCGCCGTGCTCCACCGCACCACCACAGTTGTGTTAGTTCTTTATATTTTAAAATGTAGTTATTTAAATAAAAAAAGCTTGGGCCGCCACATGGCCAACCATGCAAATACCCACGGGCAATCTGCATTAGTTGGGCATCTGACGAACCCGCAATACTATTCATATTCTACCATGAATAATTGTATGACATGACATTAGAAGATTTTGATATATTTTTCATTCGTATAACACGCTGCTCCTGCGATCAGCACGCGATGTATGGGTGATTTATGAATCTATCATTTTTTATGTTTCTGGATGGGGATAGTGCTGTAGATTGATGGGGAAAAAGGACCAGATAACTAACCTAATCTCTCTTTTCCAAGTCAATGAACTTACCACCCTTGGCGAATCTTGGGTGTCTTGGATCGTTGATGAATTCGTCCGAGTTCATCGAGGCGTTGGCGCCCTTATATACCAAGTAGTAGGTAATGGCGGCTGCAAGCTGGTTAGTATGTCTTTCTAAAAAGCACTCATGAATGGCACTGGGCTCCTGGTTGTTCAGCGTGAACACCACACATAAACACAAACAGGATCGGTGACTGGCACCACCAAACAACCAGTTCTGATGCGTGTGAGTGTGCTACAATTGTGGTGCGTACACCATGTGTCTTGTACCACGCCCCAGTGCACAGTTTCAACACCAGAAATCAATTACTTACCACCTGCGGCGTATGGCCAGTAGACTTTGAAAACAGGAGTAGGGAATCTGGGAACAGCCATTCTGACGATTAATTGCACTAGCTGTACTATGCTAAACGCTTCAGTGGTGACTAGCTATTTTTCATCAACAAATTTTTCTACTAGTCTCGGTTTTACAAAAGTTGCGGCTGGGTACAATTTCATTGGCCAGCTTGTGTGCAGGACGCCAGATTAGTATGGGCCCGCCGCCATGGCCGGTTCCGGCCGCACGTTGGCGGGGAATTGGGCCCGGAGAAGCCTGTATAGGAGAGGCGGTGTCTATTGGCTGGTGCGTGTATTGTTTACTGGTTCGTAATTTCGTAAATGCGGATTTCAGGCGTGCCCTTTTTGAACCGCACAAGCGAGTTGGCGGTCTCCGGCACGGCGCTAGCGTGGATGACCGACCAGTTTGTTTGGAAGTACTTGGTGAGCTGCGCTTCCCACTCGTCGATTGTCTGTTCGTTTCTGATGGTTGCAGAAATGATGGCGAGCTTGGTTGAGCTTTTGGTGAAAAAGTCGTCAATTGTCTGACACAATAAGCTCAACACCCGGGAGTCGTATGTCACGTCAGCAGCGATTAGAATGTCGACATCGGAGGGCGGTAGCTGTATAAAGTCTTCCGATGCCGGATCGGTGGTTCCCCACAATAGCTGTTGGCACTTTATCTTACTATTGCCTAGCTGGTTCAATTTGAGGTTGTCGTGAAAGTTTTCAAACACCGATATCGAGCCATCGGTAACAACCAACCTTTCGATAACAGACCCGAAGTTCTTGAGGATCGATAAACTCAAGAGCCCGGTTCCGCTACCCAACTCCAAGATCGATTTGTGGTTGAGGTCGTACGAAGACAAATTCGTATCATTCAAGTAGTTGGATAGGAACAAGGCCGCTTCCCAGGTGCGCAAACCGGTTGTGTTCGCTCCTGATATGATCTTGGGGTTTTCCTTAATTACAATGCAGTTATAGGCCTCGCCGCATTCTGCAACTGTCTTAGTTAGTCCATTAATGGGGTACTTCAACAAATCCGTATCGTTGGGACTCAACTCTGCAGCACCGAGTATCACCGGATCCACATAGAGTCCGTATATATCTTCCAGAATCTCGTAGCTGTTCTTTTCAAGCAACGCTATGTAACTCTTAAGAAATAGCTTGACATAGTATGGATTCAAAGTTACTACCTGCGACTCATTTATATGCTGCACCACCAGCTCCTGGTTCGCCAATTCACCAATTTGCTCTATCGCAAAGCCGGTGAATATCTCATAAATCGGTATTCTCTGGTCTATCGCCGCAAACAACCTGACAATATCGCTTGCAGCCATTCTTGTGCCTTCATGCGTTACAGGTTGTGAAAAATGTGAAAAATGTGAAAAATCGAAATGGCATCTATAAAATTTCGGTGCGGCTCGAATGCGAACTTTTACGCTATCTATACATTAAAAACGGTATCTATACATTTATGCAATAGTGCCATACACTCTGACTCTCTTCACACCGCCATCGGGAATGATGGTGAGCAAGACATGCGAATACGCGTTAGAGTCGCTGATATCGAATTTGTGTTCGAAATCGGCTTGCGCCTTGGTGTCTGGGATTAATGTGGTCCATTCCTTCTCTTCGTTGAATGCCGGCAACTTCGATTCCGATTCTACTTTAATGGCTTTGACATTGACCTTTTGTGGGAAGTTACCTCTGAAATGCGCAGTATCGATTACAATCTCCTTGATCTTGGTCAAGGCACCCAATCTGATAACGACCCAATCCACGTGACCCGGCTGTCTCGATCTGGTAGTTTCCCACCCATCCGACATGTCGTGGCCCCGTCCTGGTAACAACAAGTTGTCTGCCGAGCCAAAGTGCTGGTCACTGACGTTGACAGCGACTCCTCCGTTTAAGACAGATGCGAGATCCAACACAGTGTCTTTGGCCAATGCAGAGTGCAACGGAATAACGGCACCATAAAGTCTGAATCTGGCTATACCTCCGTCGGGGTACATTCTCAATCTGGCATGGGTGTAGTTTGTCTCGGTGATGTGGTCCCGGATAAAGAAATGTCTCTGCGAGGGTCCACATTCCACTTTGGGAATTACAGTTTCCCATTCGACCTTATCAAAGTCGATTTCACTGTCTTCTGCTTCCAAACTCTGGAAAGCTTCCACAGATATAAAGGGGGCATGGTTTCCGTTGAAAAAAGCGGTGTCTACTTCGGCCCCTACTAACTTGGCAGAAGAAACACCCAATTTGAAAATAACCCAGTCGGCTTCTTCTTCATTGTGTCTTCTGGTTTCCCAACCATCATACCAGGCACCGGCGTAAGTGAAACGAGTAGCATCTCTGATGGGAGCCTTGGGCTCAATCAAATTGGTTGCGTCTGCAAACCACTGATCAGAATATTTCAATACCTGGCCTCCCACTTTCTTACCAATGACATCAGTATATTTCAATACCACCTGTGCTTTAAAATCAGATTCTGAAACTTGCTTGATCTGGACCATTGTTAGTGACTTTTATAATTGAAATGTTGATATTTATGAAAAACGGTTCCCCTTTTATAACTTCTACAGCTGTATTAATAGAGGTGACGAAATTGCGGTTAAAAATTGGTTATTGGATCGCCTATATATTGAGTTCAATTATAATTCTCGGGGTACTCCGATAGGAGATTTTGTTTCAAGAGGTTTGTGGCGGCTTATCAGCTGCATACAGGAGACACCTTTCCAACTAGAACTAGTCACGATACCTGTGTCACGATACCTGTGTCACGATATCTGTATGTTAAGAAATAAGACCGATTAGGTATATTGATATTACCCGGAAATAATACAGACGATGAAATTTTGCAGTCTATTATTATTGTGATTATTATCGTCACTATATAATGAGG
>JAJMRV010000045.1:0-72294 GCA_030578435.1 Scheffersomyces lignicola | reverse complement strand
AGGTCAATTCGGCCTTTGTTTCGCAAGTTGGCTACAAATTGTCTGCTACTCTCTTTATGTTGCTTTTCAATCACATATGTTTTGCTCTACTTTTTGCCCGGTCCTCCTTCTGCCCCAGTTTCTGATTCAGATATTTGTTTCTTTTAATTTTCAAGTTGCAAAATATATATTACATGAACATTTTGCATCTGGTTCTTGGGATTAAGTGCCTGGTGTTTATTGTTTTTTCCGTATAACAGTTGAGAGTGAAATATTATAATTTGATAATGAAAGACATCTGTTAATCTCTGTAGGATGCTGGATAATGAGATTTCTGAATGAGTTTTCTCTTGGTACTACATTATTCATTGCAACTCTAGCGTTGTTTTGCAAGTTAGTATTTGTATAAATTGCAATTTTTCGCATTTTTTTTGAGAGCTCATAATTTTTGCAAATACTTTTTTTATGGGAGATCCTCCCCTTCAAATTGAAACACATAGTGATTTTATCAATGGTAATCGTAATATTTTAAATTTAGTATCGACTTAGACTTCGAAAACACTGGCCAACAATTCCATTAGGTCACAGGAAGATACGATGTTATTTTTTATTCTTCATTAGTTACAGATTACAATGCCTTATGTATATTTTTAAGGTTGATATGTATTTCCCTATAAGTAGATTTTAAAGAAGGGTACCAGATATAGAGGTTAGAAATCCAGATAGGGAGTGGAGAGAAACATTTGGAGAAAACTCTCAGAGTAGTTGGTACATGTACCTCTGTATTTATATCCCTATATACAAAGATTATCCATAGAGAATACAAATCCGGTTGGGATAGGGAGAGAAACCTATGACATAGAATATGCCAAGGGAAAATTCTGTATGAAATTCTAATGAGATATTGAGGAGAAACATTGAAATACGGATTAACTGGGAATTATAGAAGAGAAGGTATTATAAAGCTATTGAAATTATTTCAATCATCTAAATTATGAATTTCAAGAATTTCGCTAAGTTGTTTTGGTTGAATTGAAGGTAAGCAAGAGGATAAAAATATATGTAAAAAAATACTCCGCGACGGGGAATTGAACCCCGGTCTACCACGCGACAAGCGGTAATTCTAGCCACTAAACTATCACGGACTTTTTCTGAAAAAAAAAGTGATTTGTATGTATGTCAGGGAATGGCAAAAAATCACGTGAAAAATTTGACATTTTTCGACTGGAAAAATGAGGATCTGAAGATATTTTTTTTTTAAAAATTTGGCACGTTTAGTAGAGTCGTCGAATTTGTTTATCAAAATAATTGGTATTGCGTTCGAATCTTGTTAACGGTGTTCGTATAGTGGTTATTATACTTGCCTTCCAAGCAAGTGACATGGGTTCGATTCCCGTACGCCGTATTTTTTTTTGTTTTTGTCTAGTTACAAATTGTATTTCCTCTGTTATTGGTATTTTATGCTGTTGGTTTTATGTTGTCGATATGTTTTGTTGTTTAGTATGGTCATTTACATCGAAATTTATTTGGAAGTGAGAATCGCGAAAATTTAAAATTTTTTGTATCTGTGGTGTACTGATACTGATGAAGCAGAGTAGGAATTGATGTTTAATATTCTTAAACAACCATTGACTCAAACTCATTTACCACACAGATATATCACGAACACCGTACACCAAGGGTTGGTATTTGTGGGCCAATTTAGAACCATGAAAAGAGTCATCAAAGATGAGATAGTTCTCAATTCGACTGAATCACAAATCAGAGATGTATTAGTGGAGTATTGCGACTATTACAATCGCCACTCAGCAAGCAAACAAGAACCACTCGAGTTGAGAATAACCGGTGGATGGGTCAGAGATAAATTACTTGGTAGAGAAAGTAATGATATTGATATTGCTGTCAATCATCTCACGGGTGAAGATTTTGCTTCACAATTGATTGACTACTTGAAGACTCATCGTAGTGACTTGTCATTAAAATCACTACACACCATTAAAAAGAACCCAGAAAAGTCCAAGCATTTGGAGACATGTACAGCCAAGTTATTCGATATGGATATCGATTTTGTCAATTTGAGGTCAGAAGAGTACTCAACAGAGAGTCGTGTACCTATTATCAAGTTTGGAACCGCCGAGGAAGATGCCTTGAGAAGAGACGCTACCTTGAACGCATTGTTTTACAACTTGAATCAAAGTAAAATTGAGGATTTTACTGGTTCCGGTCGCCAGGACTTAGAGAACGGAATTTTGAGAACGCCTTTAGCTCCTTTACAAACATTTTTGGACGATCCTTTACGTGTATTACGTTTGATAAGGTTTGCTAGCAGATTTGACTTCTTGATAGATACTGAATCTTTGGAAGCCATGAAGAATTCTGATATCCGGACAGCTTTGGCCACAAAGATCAGTAAGGAAAGAGTAGACATTGAACTAGAAAAGATATTTAAAAGTAGCAATCCCACTTACGGATTGAGTCTCATCAACTATACGAATTTAACAGAAAGTTTATTTGGGCCGTCGAGCTTGCTCGACAGGGCATCTAAGTTAAATGAGTCAATAGTTATTGAGAATTTGATAGAGGCAGGCCATTTGTTACCAGAGCAAGTGAATAAGGTCACTGCTATATACCCTGTATTCAAAACGGTGGTTGAAAGTATTCCTGAAGGTAGATTTAAAACCTTGTTTGGGAATGTCATGTCAAATACTGAGTATCAGAAGCCTTTCTGGCTTGCATTAATCCTATTCCCATATCATGATTCATCATTGAGGATGAATAAGAAGAAGGATACCACAGAACATGTGATCGAAATTATCATGAGGGAGTCACTTAAATCGAAAAAGAACGACATGGAAAAGGTAGTGGCAGTCAACAAGAATTATTCCGAATCTGCCCATATTTTGAGAAGTTTTCAGGCATTAAGTAGGGCTGAACTAGGATTGTATTTGCGTAATTTCTCCACGTATGTCGACCTAAACCTTTTGTACAATGCATTTATTGAGGTTTCGCAGAGTTACGCAGAAATTGTCACTAAAGAGGTGCCATACCCAGTCTCACATAACGTGGATAGCAACTCACTTAGGCAAATAATTACTCAAGTATTAAGTAATTACGAAATCCTTCTTGACACTATAGAACAACAGCAATTGACACATGTTCACCAGCTTAAGCCTTTGATTGATGGTACTACATTAAGTAAGCAGTTCAATACCAAACCTGGTCCCTGGATTAAAAAGATAAGCGACGAAATTTTGGTGTGGCAATTAAACCACCCTGACAAGAAACTGGATGAATGCATGGAGTATGTGAAAAGTATCATTGCTAATTACATATAAACATAAATAGCACATAGAAAATTCAATAATAGTAGATCTGTACATAGAAAATTTGCATCTAAAAAAAGTCGCATTTCTCATCACAAACTTTTCAGCTACTATCAATATCCAATTACCCAACAACAGCAATAGAGAACACAGCCATGTCAGCACAGAGCCAGGATCTTATACTATTCGAAGACCACTCCCTAATACACGATACAATTATAAATGGAGACTTGTCTTATTTATCAATAATAACACACATACAGGGAACGTCCCCCGCATGGCTCATAAACTCATTGATCGAGAATGCAGTGCAAGGCACTGCGTCGTTGGTGAACAACGACCTCAATATTAAAAAGAACGATAGATCCGAAACAGTGTTCATCTCATTTATCAATACAAAAGACCATTATGCTAAGAATTGCAAAAAGAACGGTATAGACCTCAACACCATAGCAAACTTCACATACATAGACTGTTTCACAGATTTGTTCACCGAAAAGGTCAAAAATACACCCAATGCCGTCGAGGAAGTATCGAAAGTCTTCTCAGATTTAATCAAGACAATTTCTAAACTCAAAAGTTCAAAAAAAATTGTCTTTGTAGAGTCTCCAGAGATATTACTACAGGCCACCAGTATCACCAGCGATGACCTATTCAAACATCTTTTTCAGCTAAATAAGGCATGTCGTCAACTATTTGTCATCAGTCCAAGAGATCATGCAGATTTGTATGCCGTAATACCTTCAGATCCTGTTTTTAAGGTAACTGACTATCTAGTTAAACTTTTCCACAGATCTAGCATGAATATTGGTCTCCAGCCATTATCTACAGGGAGAGCAAAAGATATAACTGGGAGCTTGACTGTTTCCAAAGGTAGTATTCCATTTGAAACTGTCACGGTACATGAAAAGGAATATATATATAATGTAACTAAGGACTCCAATATCAAACTCTTCTATAGGTAGTAGCTACTATTTTTGAATAGATTATGTAATGCACATACAATAACGAGCATCTACCCATTGTATTTGTATATTGTCAACTAATATGCTCCTTAACAAAGCTAGCCCTTCTTTCTATGCAAATTGTAAAAATCGTCCAATGCAAACTCTATAGCGCATCTCGTCCAAAGCAATGGAAAGAGAGGCCATATTGATTTTTCTCCTACTAACACCCAATAGGGAATGTTTTCCATCGTCTTGTGGACATCAAATACTCTTCCAAAATCTTTTAGTAAGTACCGCAATTCCGGCACGATTGTTATTTCTCTAATACTAGACAAGGACTGCAAAGAAGATGGCTTCTCATCTATGAAGAACCTCTTCATTACATCAGTCAACAATCCTAGTTTATTCATCACCACTAATCTGTGTTGTATCTCCATACTTATGAGGTTTTTCACTCGCTTTTTTAGATTATAGCCCGAATCTCGGGTAATCTTCTCCATTTCATCCATGGATGTCTTTGTTTTCTCAAGCAAACCGCTCTTATTTTCTTTACCAGCGTCCTTGTTATATCTTACCCTGCCGTATGAATGGTGATGTTGTAAGTCATTACTGATCAACGGTGCCAAGTAAGGACGTGCCAAACTTATGACGAAGTGATTAACATTGAACAATTCAGTCAATCTGGTGTACGGAGAACTATCCACTGGATACCTGATATTGACGTCTTTCTTTTTGAAATACTGCTGATGGTAATCCACGTCCTGCGGCTTAAGATAAGTGATATCGAGGTCTGGCGATTGTGGCACAATGTTGTTGTTGAAGTCTTTCACGTATATTTGGACGTTATCGGAAAGAACACCTGTACCTATAGATGCGTAGATAGCTGTCCAAACAATCACATTTGGTGCAGTGATATAGTTCAATAATGAGGGGATTGACTGGTTAGTAGGATGCACCACTATGTTGAGTATCTTCTCGGTTTTGAGGAACGCCTCTTCAAACGTAACGTCTCCTATTGTATCCCTTACAAACTTGAGAAAGATAAGAATGTCCTGGGAGTAACCCTTTTTCACGACGTTTTCGATCACATTCCCGTACCGTTCGTCGACGTCGTGATTCAACCGGTCTATGTTCTTCATGACATCTGCTATGGATACAAGTATGGGAATCAACTCATCATCTGACAATGTGCACACCAATGATGCCACGGCTGCTCCCACAGCACTGCCACCTATTATTCTGGGAAGCAATCCCTTGAAATAGAGCGCTTTTGCAACTCCTAGATGGCATAGGCCAAATAAGGAACCACCCTGCAAAAGAAGCGCGGTGCTACCAAACGACTGCCTGGCATCATGAAAGAAATCCAACTTCAATTGCTTGCTATTCATGGTGAATTGCTTCTCATTGTTAATCGAGTCGTTCAAATAGTTTAGGCAATCTAGCACCTCTGTAATATATGCTTCTATCTTGAACTTAGTGCCTAAATACGCCTTCACGTACAACCTTTTCTGGGCTATACCGCCGAAATTGCGGATCAAGCCCGACCGTAAAAGCGACATGATGAGAGGCGAGTCCTGTCTGAGCCTGGCATCCTGCAATAGCTTGGTTCTATCATTTATTAGTATGTAGTCGTAGTGTTTGGAGATGAAATTCTGGCGCCACAAATCCATATTTGTTAGTCTGTCTATCTCCGTAACGGTTTCCTTCCACTCATTGTAGCTCAGGACGTTCTGGAGCGACTTGACATATTCCTTCAACGGGTCTTTACTCTTGTAGAAATGATATAACTGCTTGACCCAGAAGAAACATATGTCAAAAATGAAGTCTGCAATAGCCCATATGAAACTGGGGGTGTGGTTGAAGATGAAGGTCACAATGGGTAGTACATAGTGCTCAAAAACCATCGCTTGCTAGCTGGTGGAGGCGGTAACGGTGGAGTTATTTTTGTCCATGTGCAACTTTATATCATTGCCCCATACTTTCACATGTAAAAAAGATAGTGTGATAGTATAGGCCATGGTCACGTGACATAAATATCTTAATCTTCCCTATAATGCTTTACCTCTATCGAGCGATCTTCGTAAGCGAATGCCCACAAGACGCATATTGCTCTCGTTAATGAGATAAGACGGCTAGACAAGTCATAAGGGTAATCATCGTAGACTTTCAAGGCGCTTACGAATTGTCAGTCAACTGTTACTACAGCGACTGGTAGCGCACCAGAAGCAGACACTACAGTAGTCACCACAGGGGCACCAACTAAAGAGACGCCGGTGGAGTGCCGGACTCATGTTTTCAGCCGCACAGTGAAAACCTCCAACTGAATGTCATACATTAACTATAGTAAAAGTCCTCACTTGAGTATCTTCTTGCCCCTGTTGAGGAACCGCTTTCCCAAGTCGGACGCCACATGCACCTTATCCTTCACATGCAACACCCGGGTACGGGTAGAGGGCCGTCTGGGGTTCTTATCCGACTCCTCAAACACCTTAGTGGCTAGGTTTCCGATGTTGACAAAGTCCGAAGTGTCGCTCTGTTTCAACGTGACCGATAGCCAGTCGGACAACCCGGTCTCGTAGCTGCTTTCGGCCGAAATGGCTCGGGCAAGCTCCTCTATTCTGTCTGTGCGCTGCGGCATGGCCATGATCCGGCCCCAGCTAGACTTGGGGTATTTTGGCTTGGCTGAAACTGACACGACGCTGGCCTCCACGTCACGTGCCGGGGCCTTATCCCCGCCGGCGGTGCTTGCCAACGTGGTGGCGGTGGTGGCGGCGGAAACCAGGCGCTCGGTCACGTGACCCGCATCCGGCTCGGCCCCGTCCTCGGCCCCGTTCTCGGCCGTGTGCTCCTCCTCCTCGTCGGGGATCTCGCTGACGCTCGGAAGCGTGACGTCGACGGTGGCGGGGATGCTGATGACGTCGTCGTTGCTGTACGCCTTGTTCTGGTTGACAAACGTCCCGCGGAACGCATCCGTGTTGGGCTTCCAGCCGCCCATGTCGAAGGTGCTGGTGGAGTTTCTGCGCGGCTCCTTGTCGAGGGTCTCTGCTTTGCTCGAGCTGTCGAACGAAAAGTTGCCGGTGGACAACGACCCGGAGGAGCCCACCGGATGCAACTCGTTTTCGGCAGACGCCGGGAGCTTCGGAGCCTCCAACGGCTCCCCGGTGGATAGCGGCCGGATGGACTGCTCGTCCGCATCGTCGTAGTCGTAGTCGTAGTCGTAGTCGTAGTTGTAGTCGTAGTCGTAGTCGTCTTCCTGCAGAGACTTGTCCTTGTGGTCGTACCCCGCGCTGGCTATGCCGGACTCCACGTCGCTGATGAGCGACGCCAAAGTCTGCACGCCGGAAACGGTGCGCTGGTGGCCGTTGTGCGGCGGCCCGGGCTCCGCCACCGGCGCGGCACGTGAGTCGCTGGCGGCCGTTTCCGGCGACGCCGCGCCCGTCTCCAGCGCGTTGCGGAAAACAAGCGAGCCCGTGTCCAACACCGAGCCGGTATCGGCCGCCGACAGCGACGCGCGCCGCTGCACCTTCACGGAGTGGCCCACCGACACCGGCTCGCTCACGACCGATATGGCCTCCGAGAACGGGGGCGTGGCCGGGCCGGAACCGGCCGGTTCCGAGGTGGGGGTGGCCGGACTGGCATCGTCCAAGATCAAGGCACCGTCCTCGGCAATCTGCACACTGAGCTGGAAGTCGTGCAAGCTCTCGATCTCGAGCTGGTCCACCAACAAATCAAGGCCGCTGCCGGCGTCCTGCGTGGGGCTGCTGTCCGGTACCGGGATCTCGAACCGCTCCGGCTTGAGCGTGGCACTGGGAAGCACCTCCTCCGGCACGTGCTCCTCGGCGATTTCGTCCTGCATGGGCTCCCAGTCGCCGCCGTAGTCGATCTCATCCCGCTCCCATCGCTGCGACCTCAACCGGGTGGGAAGCGACATTGCTGGTGCCTCGGAACCGGCCCGGCTACACGATTTCTTTCTGGCGTACATATGTGGATCACACAGGGCCCCGTCGTGCGCGGCACAAAGGGCTGTGTGCAGGAGCGCGCCGGTCACGTGACCGGCTGCAAACCGGCCCTACACAGACATACATACACACGCGACTACATGATGAACTGGATGTTCATGTCCTGCGGATGCGAGCACGACAACTGCGGCTTCTGCGAGTACTTCTGGCTGAGCAAGGTGCGCATGTTGTTGAGCAACGACAAGTACGACTGGTTGGGCATGTCGGAGAGCACCTTGATGAAGGACCACGACATGGCGCCGGTGGCCCGCCCGTTTTCCTGCGCGTCCGCACTGGTCTGGTCGTCCTTGCACCCGGAGATGGAGATGACGTCGGCCGGCGACGCCTTGACGCGCCGGATCTGGTCCTGGTTGGCCGAGCCCAGGTTGGCCACCTTCTTGACCAAACCGCTCAAGGCGCTGATGGCGCCGCCGATGTTGCCGGACTCGTAGTCCACCAACGCCGTGAACGCGCCCATGCCCGCGTCCTTGAGCAAGTTGGGCTCCTTGACCACGCCCTTGGTCAGGTACACGTACGGCAAGTCCAACGCGGTGCCCGAGTGGCACGAGTCGTACAACGCCGTCAACCGGCACCCCGGCGGAAGCGGGCGCACCATGATGTCGTGCATGTCGTCGTCCACAATGTGGCCCGCCACCTCAAAGTCGACCGGGTAGATCACGTCGTCGAACCCGGACTCCTCGTCGCCGTTCAAGTCACGTGTCTGCCCCCCGTGGCCCGAGTAGTGGAACACCAACGAGTCGTTGGGCCGCGCGTCGCGCACAAGCCACTGCATGGCCCGGATCACGTTCTCCTTCACCGGAACACGTGACCGGTCGCTCTGGTCGTCGGTGAGAATCACCATATCCTCCCACTTGTACCCGTACCGCTGCACCAAAAAGTTGCTCATGTTCTTCACGTCGTTGATGCACCCGCGCAACTCGTTCTTGCTGCCAAAGTAGTTGCACCCCACCAAAAGCGCCTTTTTGCGCCCCGAGCAGTTGGAGTACTGGTACGTGAAGTCCGTGTTCTGGCCAAAGCCCTGCGCCCCCGACGGCGGCGGGAACGACCCCTGCTGGCCGCCGTAGTTGCGTGGGGGCGGAGGTCCGGGCGGAGGCCCGGGCGGGGCGCCGTACTGCTCCGGGCCGAATCCGGAACCGTAGCCCTGCGGAGGCGGCCCGGGCGGCGCCTCGTAGTACCCCTGGGGGGGACGGTTGTAGTTTTGCGGTGGGGGACCCTGTGGGGGTCCGTAGTTGTTGTAGGACGAGCCGCCGGAGCCTGGAAACATGCTTGGTGCAGAGGTGGAGCTGGTTTCGGTGCTGGAGCCCCAACTGAAATTTGGTTATACGTGGGCGTGCGCGACATTCTTGGCGGTGGGGCCCACACCCCAGCGACACCCCGCGGGCCGCTCCGGCGACGCCGCCCGTGCCGGTAGCGGCCCCCTGCCACCGCCCGCAGGTACACCGCGCCACCGCCGTGTTGGCTTGGTGGTTCGGGGCGGGCGCCGGGGGTGGCTGATGGGGGCGTACACGGCGAGTCACGTGACCATCACGTGACGATGTCGCGCGACACCGGCGCCCGAAAACGGCACCCTTCTAGAAACCGGCGGTGGGCTAATGGAAGAGAACGCGGCTACACAAAACGCACTACACCGGCCCGCCAATAACCGCACTGTAACTATCGTAGACGTCGCTATCCATGACATACCCTATACACCTACAACTTGATGTCGGGGTCGCTGTTCTGCAGCTGGATCAAGCTGGGGTAGAACTTGCTGCCAAAGCCACCAATGTGCCAGCACCCGCCGTCCACCACCTCAATGGCGCCATTGACGTAGCTGGCCGCGGGCGAGAACAAGTACACGGTGGCATCGGCAATGTCCTTGGTCTGGCCGAATCGCTGCAAGGGCACCTTCTGGTGCAAGTTCTCCTCCCCACCCGACAACCGGTCAAAGCCCTCGGTGTTGGCAATGATTCCGGGCGCAATCACGTTGGACCGGATGCCGATGGGGCCCAATTCGACCGCCAAGGCGTTGGACAACGCATCGATCCCGGCCTTCGCCGCGCCCACATGCGCCTGGAAAGGCACCCCGTAGTAGTGCAAGGTGGCGCTGATGAACAAGTACGAGCCCTTGGTCTTTCTCACCTCCTCAAACGTGGCCTTGGCCGTGTTGAACGCACCCAACAAATCAATCGACACAACCGACTTGAACGCGTTACTGGACAAGTGGTTGAAGTCGGACAAAAAGTTGCCGGCGGCTCCGGCAATCACAAAGTCGATCCGGCCGAGCTGCTGGACAGCCTCGTCCACCGACTTCTTGAGCGCATGCACATCACGCACATCCACTCCGCCCAAGCCCAACACCCGGGCGCCCTTTCTAAGCGTCTGTATTTCGGCCGCGGCCTTGCGCGTCTTGTCCACGCTTCTACCGACAATGACTGCATCAGCACCCAACAAAACAAGCGCCTCCACCTGCACCCGGCAGATGGTTCCAGCGCCGCCGGTGACGTAGGCGACTTTGCCCTTGAAAAGATCGGCCTTCCAGGGCCCGTTGGTGACGTACGATTGGTCTAAAGTAGACATGTTGTGTTTCTGGGTGTGGGTTGCTCGCAAAAACCGCAGGTGTGCTAGCAAAATTGGGCCCCAATCCGCAATTGGGGACATGGATTCCACTCTTTATACCATTGTAGAATGTGGGGCACCACACTATGAGCCGAGGGAAAAGAGCCGACGCCTGTATGCAGGATGGCACCCATGTGAGAGGTGATGCCGGAGGTGTACCAGGCAGCGGTAGGCGGAAGTTGTGGTTAGAGGGGCCGGTGGGGCGGCGGGCGTGGTGGCAGGCGTGTGGTGGGTTCCGGGGGTGGGCCCAGAGGTGGTGGTTTTTTACGTGTGTACTTGTAGTGCTGTAGTTATGCTACTGTTATGGGCTATCGTAGGCGCCGGTACACATGATTCACAGAGTGATAGTGGGCAAAAAATGGCTACGGCGAGAGGTATGTAAGAGCGAGGAAGAGCGAGGCAGAGCAGGGTTACTGTAGTGTGGGCCAGCCATATGGCGGTGCTGGAACGTAGCGTCCCAGATGGAACTGAGCTTGCGGAAATACAGCATGGCTTAGATTGCTGGAGCAGTTAGTAGCCCCTCTACAGTAGCACAGTTAACTGTGCGGTAATGTTGTAGACACCGCCTGCTGGGATGCCGAATGAGGGGCGTGTGGCGGTCTTGTAGTCTCATCTTGATACAAGCTGCTGCGTGGTAGCGCGTGCAATCCATCGCTGTACACTTAGTTACTTCACATTTGGCTCTATTTAGCTACCACTGCTCTACAAGTACTTACTCTACCACCACTACTCTACATATGGCTAGCATGTCTTACTATATCTGGCTCTGTTTAGCTGTCACCACTACTCTACAAGTACTTACTCTACAATCACTTACTCTACATATGGCTCTATTTAGCATGGCTTGCTCCACATTTGTCTCTATCTAGCTACCACCACTACTCTACACTGGGCTCTTTACCCATGCTCCCAATCACCTCCACGCCACTCTGCACACATATCCTACAGGCTGACCACCCCGTCTACCATTATTATGTATTCTATGCCTCTGGCTTCTAGTCTATGTACAATTCTATTATGCAAATGCCTCGCCCCCGAGAATGCCGTCCAACTGCTTCAACGACACCTGGTAGAGCAACAACATGATCGAACTCTGGATCCCCGTCCAGATAAACCGCGGACCCACTCCAGAAAACGCCCCCAACACCCCCTCGTTTCTATATATAACTGCCAACGCCAGTAACGTCGATGCTAGCGGGAATGACGACCTCTTCACCACCTGTGCGGTTTCAGCGGTAGTGGAGGTCTGGATCCGGGTCTTGATCACGTCCAAAGGCGTGGTCAAGGTGCCTGCCAATCCACCCGCAGCTGCACCGGTGGCCAACTCAGTCGCTACCGGCAAATCACTCGATTGGTTGTACTGGATGGCCAACTGCCTGAACCGCTCGTAAAACGCAAACTGCAACGCGCTGAAGGGCAAGTCCCGGAAAAGCGTTTCTTTATACCCAAAGAAGAATGTTTTGCCTCCTTCCGTACGCGAAATCGTCATCACGGCGTCTACCAACCCCTTGTAGTTGTAGCCGCACCCCTCTGTGAACGGGTTGTTGTAGCGGCCCTGCAACTGGAGACGCGTCTTCAACACCTCGGAGGGCACGTAGAACACACTGGAGGCAAAGTCCCCCAATATGCCCGCCACAAAGTACGAAAATGTCTCGTTCAACTTATACTCGTTTATCATCTTTCTTTTGGTGTATTCGTAGGTACCAAAAAAGGCTGCGGTCGAGGGGAAAGACCCCAAAATCGCTGACGTGTATCCCCCGTACAACCCGCGGAAGAAACCCTCCTCTTTGAAGATAGTGATGTAGGCGGGAATCATGTTCTTATACTTTAGGTGGTGCACCAATCCCTGCTGACGGGTTTTCACCGTGTCTAACGAGTGCATGGTGGTGTCACCCACCATCCCACCAAAACCCCCTGCTAACATGCAGTTTAGTATCGGCGATAGCGTGTCTTCTTCGTTATGATTGGCTGGAGGCGGAGGCTCTACTGCGGCATTGGTGTGCGGCTGCTCGTGGCTCGGGTCGAAACTGACCGGTATAGTGGAGGATGTGTACACTTGTGACATGTCATGTATGTATGGTGTGTGTTACTGGCCAAAAAAACGACGGCGTGGTGCTTGTATGTGTGAATGTATTGTATCTGAAGTGGATGGAATATGTATAACTCTAGTGAAAAGGCCCGTTTATCGTGTTCTAGAACGCATATGGGAGTCTGAAAAATCCTGAATCTGGTGGGCAACGGGTACAACAGCACAGACGACTGTCTGCTAGCAGAAAAAGACGGTACGGCGGGGGTTGTGTGCTATCACTGACTGGTCCAGATGTTTTTGCCTGGTTTACGGCTTTTTTTCCACGCTTTTTTAACTCGTCGATGGCTACATGGTAGCGCCCCACTATGTACAGGTACGTACTTAACAGACACACGGTGGGTAGAGGGGCACTGGCACCGCGGTCGAGGGCCCTGTAGGAGATGTTGTGGCATAGCAGGACATATCAGTGCATAGCAGTATAGCGGGATTGGCAAAAAGCGAGACACAAATGGCACAACTGGCGGCTAATCTCCGGCATCTCGGCCAACTACCCGTTTGGGAAGCTCGCCAGATGGATAAAGTGAAAAATTATTGAGATGCCAGTATCTACCCCGGTATTCCACACCGTTGACCCACCCCAGCGCGTAATATGATATGATACGAACAGGCCTACGAAGCACAGCGGTGCGCCGGCTCATGCCCTCACGCTCGTACAAAGTGCTTGCCATAGAAAGCTCGTGTGACGACTCCTGTGTCGCACTACTAGATAAGTATCTGCCTACACAACCACCCAGAGTGATAGACCAGTTCAAACGCACGCTCAACTCGGCCGCTCTTGGCGGCATCATGCCCACTGCCGCATATGACTTTCATCTATCCACACTCGGGTCGCTCGTTCTGGATTTCTGCCGAAAACACGGCCTCAGCGCTACCAATCCACCATCTCTCATCTGCGTCACCAGAGGCCCAGGAATGACGGGATCACTCAGTTCCAGCACGCAGCTCGCCAAGGGTCTTGCTATTGCCTGGAACGTACCATTGGTGGGCGTGCACCACATGCTCGGGCATCTTTTGGTAGCACAGCTTCCCAAGAAACAGCAGCCCGGACTTGCACCTCCGAAGTTCCCGTTCGTGAGTCTCCTCTGCAGCGGGGGCCACACTTTGTTGGTTCACCTGAAGTCGCTAGTAGATCACGAGATCATAATCGACGTAAACGACATTGCGGTGGGTGATTCGCTAGACAAATGTGCGCGAGAATTGGGGCTATACGGTAATATGCTCGGAAAGGAGCTAGAGGCCTATGTCAACAACTTCCCAGCAGAGCTTAAGAACGAGTTCGAGAATTTGAACGTCGAGAAGAGAGACAACCCGTACAAGTTCAAGCTCAAGTTGCCGTTCAAGGGCCCCGGTACCGGGAAAGTGCCTGAAAACATCCAGTTTTCCTTTGCACTGTTTCTCAGTGCCATCCAGCTATACAAAATACACTATCTCAAGGGGGAACCGTTTGCGGAGAAAACCAACCAGATGATCGCCTACAAGACTCAGGAGGCGGTGTTTGATCACATGGTGGACCGCATCAATGCTGCGTTTGCCAAGCACGGTACCAACAGGAGTTTTTACCGGAACGCCGACGGGCGGTTCGAAGGCGTACAGGATTTCATCTGCTCCGGAGGTGTGGCAGCCAATAAGCGTCTTCGGGAGAAGCTCAGCACCGATTTGCGGTGCACAGAGGCTTTGAATGCTGAGAAAGACCTCACCTTCCATTTCCCCGATATGGATTTGTGCACAGACAATGCGATAATGATAGGAGTGGCGGGGATAGAGATATTTGAGAAGTTGCGATTGAAATCGAACTTGAGTTTCACGCCCATCAGAAAGTGGCCCATGAATCAGTTACTAGACGTGGGGTGCTGGGAGGAGGTGCTGGAGGAGGAGATGCTGCGGGTGTGTAAATATGACGAGTAGACACTGTAAATAGACATGTACATATGTAACTGTATGATTGGGGGAGGAGAGAATCAATGTTATCAAACAGTAGTGTAATGTAGACATGTGGCAAAGAGGCGTGGTCAGTTGTGGTTAATAGACTGAAGTAGTCCTTTCACTAACCACGCTTGTATTGTTGTCACATAATCTGCGATGAAAGGAACAGAGCACGCCGTTAGAGCAGAATCATTAAAATGCTTGTGCTGAACAACCCACTACATTATCATCGTGCATTGCAACTCAGAAACTAATGCTACAATCGTCTAGTCGTTCTCCGGTATTGTATCCTCCGGCTCGTCTCTATGTCCAAGAAATGACTCCGTTATATCAAACCGCTCGATCAACCGCTGCCATGTGCCGTAGTCAAACGTGGCTATGTTGTGTTTGGAACTCGGGGCAGCACCTCCGGGCGCTACCTCTCTTTCCCCCGGTAGCACCCGCTTTACCATAGGAACCCCTTCTGAGTCGGTATACAACTTCAACCGGGCATCCTTAATCAAGAAACTGGTAAAAAAGAGGTTCTCTACCGACTGAGCAAATGAGTCGGGGTCAATAATAAGCCGAAAGAAATTCAACCCCTCGTCCTGCTGTTTGGACAAAAACGTCTCGTACACCATGCGAATCATGTACGCCGTATTCTGCTCTTCGTTTGTAGCAATATCGCTGGCCAGCACCACCTTGGCCCGGGCAGACACTCCGGCGTGTGTGTCATCCACATTCCGCGTCCGGGGACCGGCCCGGCGGCGTTCTGTGGCTAGCGGCCCGTTCAAAAAGTCATTTTTGACAGCACGCCGACTCACCTGGTAGTAAAGCGCCCCTAAGCGGAGCCAGTTGATGCTGTTGAAGACCTCTTCCCCTGAGATTACGTCATCTTCATCGTTCTCCGACCCGTTTTCGGCGTACTCACCATCGGAATCGGCATCCACCAACTCTCCGTCCTCGTTTTTGACAGCAGAACTCCGGCCCGCATACCTGCGCACCAAGCGAGCGTACTCGCTGTCTGATACCAGCACACCCGCCTCGTTAAACCGCAAATTGCGGGCGTTGAAGGCAGCGAAATCGGCGGTTTCTTTAAACGCCTCTGAATCCTTCAACTGAATCTTCGTATCACGGAGATTGTCCCGCTGAATGTTCTGGAAAAGCGTCTCCAACTCAGAGAGATGCAGGAGTGTGAGATCGGACGCCTGGCCCTGTCTGGCCCGGGCCCTACTGGTACGCAAATCCGAGATGAGTTTGTCGTAGCCGGAGATGTAGTGCTGTTTGTCCGTTTTGGCCACTTTTCGGGGCCTGGCCTCATCTTCCGAGGAAGCGGACGCATCTGAAGCATCGTATCCTGTCATACCTGTGTTTCCTACTGGAATATTGTGCGGTTTGTGTGGTAGCAATTCAACTAACCATTGGTAATGATTACTGAAAAATCGCGCTTACGCGTAGCGCTACTCCACCACTTGTGCACAAGAAGGCCCATACAAACCCACACCACACACATATAATTGCCGGTACCGCTATGTCAGAAGACTCAGGAACCATCCGCCGTCTCAGTGAGGCTGTCATTAACAAGATAGCCGCTGGGGAAATCATTGTGCAGCCGGCCAATGCCCTCAAAGAAATGGTGGAAAACGCCATAGATGCGCACGCTACCACGCTAGAAGTTTTGGTCAAGGACGGTGGTACCAAGTTGCTTCAAATCACCGATAACGGAGACGGGATACACCAGGAAGACCTTCCTTTGTTGTGTGAGCGGTTTGCCACCTCAAAAATCCGCAAGTTCGAGGACCTAGACACGGTTGCAACCTACGGGTTCCGCGGAGAAGCCTTAGCCAGTATATCGCACATAGCCCGCTTGCTGGTGGTAACCAAGACCAGCGACTCGTCTGTGGCCTATAAAGCGTACTACTTAAACGGAAAGCTCACTGGCAGCAATTTCCGCAATACTGGCGGCCTGGTAGCGCCTCGCCCGGTAGCGGGCAAGAACGGCACCCAGTTGGTGGTGGAAGACATGTTCTACAATATCCCGTCACGGTTGAAGGCGCTCAAGAATAAGAGCGAAGAATTCGCTAAGATTTTGGATGTTATAGGCCGCTACGCTATTCACACGGGCCATGTGGGGTTCAATTGCAAGCGGTTCGGTGAACCCGTGTACATCTTGTCTACTCGGCCAAATATGCCTTTAAAGGAACGGGTCCGTACAGTGTACGGGTCCGCTGTTGCCAATGAGTTGTTGGATATAGAAATTGATGGCGAAAATGAGAAGGATACCGAAGGAGTGTCCATCAGTACCCGGTTGGGGTTGATCAAGATATCGGGAGTTATCAGCAACGCGAACTACAACAACAAGAAGAAGGTCCAGCCCATTTTCTTTATCAATCATCGCTTAGTAGCATGTGATCCCTTGAAACGGGCCATCAACTCGGTATTCCTGTTCTTTTTGCCGAAAGGTAACCATCCATTCTTGTACTTGGCGCTCGAAATAGTACCTCAGAATCTCGATGTGAACGTGCATCCCACGAAACGGGAGGTGAGGTTCTTAAATGAGGATGAAATTATAGAGATGGTTGTGGATAAGGTGCATTTGGTGCTTTCGAATGTTGATACATCACGTAAGTTCAAGAGCCAGGTCATTGTGAGCAAGAGATCGGCTGAAGATACTGGACCACAGGTGCAGAAGAAATATAGACAGGAGAACAAGTTGGTCCGTGTAGATGCCCAGCAAAGCAAGATCAGTCTGTTTCTCAGTGGAACGTCTAGCAAAGAGCATAGAAGCAAAATATTGAAGGAGTTTAAGTTGACGCTGAAGGATGCAGATAGCGTAGAAATGGTGGAGGTAGATGAAGAAGAGGGAGAGGTAGAAGAAGAAGAAGAAGAAGAAGAAGAAGAAGAAGAAGAAGAAGAAGAAGAAGAAGAAGAAGAAGAGAAGGAGGTGGAAGAGAAAGAAAAGCAAAAAGTACAAGAGGAAGAAGAAGAAGGACAACAAGACGAAGAGGAAGAGGAAGAGGTAAATGAAGATGATATTAGTGATGAAACAGTAGGTGAACTGATGGAGGATGAAGCGGTCGAAGGAGAAGATGATACAGCAGTAGAAGCCGAAAATAAAGGAGAGATAGCGGCTCAAAAAGAAGTTAGCCCGGAAAGAGAAAACAGTAGTGACGATGACGAAGAACTGGAAGATATCATAAACAAACGAAACATTATACTAAGTCAGCCAGCCGAAGAGAAACCCAGAAAGAAAATCAAAGTCAATCTCAAAAGCGTCCAACAGATCAAACAATCATTAAATGAAGCAGTAAACAAACCACTCACTTCTGTTTTCAACAGTGCTGTATATGTTGGCATTGTAGACGAGTCAAAACGTCTCTGTTGCTTTCAGTACGATGTCAATTTATACTTGTGTGATTACGCTGAATTGTTAGGAGAGTTCTACTTTCAGCTCGCGTTATTCGAGTTTTGCAACTATGGCATGATAGCCATTCTGGAACCAATACCATTGGAAGATATTCTTGCACCATTGTACAGGGATAACCCCAAAACGCTAGTGTCTTCTGCCGAAGTTATCACTAAAGTATACGACATGAAGGACATGTTCAAGGAATACTTTTGTCTATCAATAGAACGAGATGTTCAGGGTCGGACCGTATTGACGAGTTTACCCTTGATCCATAAAGAAATCGACCCGCCGCTTGCGAAGTTGCCGTACTTTTTATATAGACTAGGGGCAAGAATTAACTACGACGATGAACGGGAGTGTCTCGAGGGAATAATGAGACAAATAGCATACTTCTATGTGCCCGAACCTTTGGAACAAGGTGACGAGGAGAGAAGGGCTAAACTAGACGGCTTGCTAGAGCATACGCTTTTTCCAGAAATGAAGAGGAGGTTTCTAGCCACAGTTGATTTACTGAAGAGCGTGATACAGATAGCAGATCTTCCAGGATTGTACCGAGTTTTTGAGAGATGTTGAACAGTAAGTTATACCATTTAATAATAGGTCCAGCTTCGTGCTCAGCAACGTAAAAGTGCCGATAGTGCAAATAACACATTCTCTTCTAGTTTAAATCGCAGGAAAGTTCAACTTCTCACGTTACCAGTATGGTATTACAATTATGATACAAGTATCACTACTATAGACTTCACTACTACGCCTACTTTACTACGCTACCTCCAGCGTGACTACACAAATTTTCTATTCACCTACTCCACTCTCATGTGCACTGCAAATTATCATATGGACCCAGGAATCTCCTATTCGGGTAATTCCTGAGGTCTCGTTTTTTTTTTATCGACAATTATTCATCTGAGTTGGAGAACCGTCTATCAATACCAGCACAGGGTCAAAAATACATATACCATCTTCCTCGTGGCGATTCAGCAAGCAATTAGTATTTTACAGCCAAATTAGCCAGTTTTCTACCTCGAAATCGTGCTTTTTGACCCATACACAAACAAAAATGCTCATAGAAAACTCCCCCAACGAGAAATACCTCCAGACCTTGAACTTGGGCAGCTTTCCAGCCAGCGTGTTGCTGTTCCAGGATCTGCAGGACTTCTTCCAGCAGCTCGTATTCATTGACTATCAGCTACAATTGTTGCTCCAGAATGAGTTTGGGCGCAACGAGTTCAAAACCGCGAAGCAGATCGAGTACCAGGGAAACAAGACAGTCAGGGAGAAGTTGTCACAGTTGATCGACTATGTACATTCCATCACGCTTAACTACGGCAACTCTACCAACTCGTACGACGAAAAGTTGTACTACTCGGTGTTGATGGCCCATTTATACTATCTCAACTCACAGATCAGTGAAATGAACCAGATCTTGAACTCCGTGACAGTACCTATCCAGTTCACGGCCGACAAAAACGCCACCACGAACCAGAACGAGTTTGTGCAGTATTTGAGCTGTCGCTACCACGTGTTGTTAGGTCTCACCAATGTGGAAAGCGCGTACAAGGTGTGGTTCGACTATCTTCTCCAGTACTCTGTGCCGGGCACCAAGTCAAATGTTTTGGCCAGCTACTGGCTTGATCTTTTGTTTGAAAAGTTGGCTGACAAACTCACACAGAACGGATTGGATCCCTTGTCTTTCACTAAAGGCATCAAGCTGTTGAAGTTTTACCACAATACGCTTTCCACTATCAGTTTCTGCCAGTATCTTTTGAGACCCGAAAACTCCCGTTTCATTAACGACACTTTCCGCACAGGATACAATCAGTACATATTGGCGCAGTTGGAGGAACGCATCAGCAACAAAACTGCATTTCCAGACGCTTCGAGCTCCAACAAAGAACTTGAAGATTACATCGGCAACTTGTACGAGTCGTTGAGCAGAGTGTCAAACTACCCCACCGTTTTGAAGCCATCTCTTTCGAAGAAGTTTTTGGTCAACTCACTTTCCAAAACATACCAGTCGCAGATTGTATTGTCCAGCTTGATCAACACGTTGCTCGACTTGAACGAATATGACGAAGCTCTTGCTGCTTTTAGCACCTACATCAGTTATGTTGAGGCGGAACAGGAGCAGCACGAGGGTCACATCGAAAACATCTTGTTGATCATAGATATATACTCCAGATGCATCCTCAACTTCAATCCATTGAAATCGTTGATCCCTACTTCTAAAATCAGAAAGTTCAAGTACACTACAGAGGCACGCATTTTGCAGAGTTTACCCAAATTTATCGCGTCTTTGGTGAAGTATTTGGATCTTTTGGCCAAGTATGCAGCGTTGACATACGACGAAGAGGACTCTGAATCAAGCCCATTGTCGTTTCTCTATCGCAAGTACAATGTGAATATACTTCTTCCAGATTCCAGCCAGTTTGTGGAGGTTGTTTCACGTGCTTGGTACTCCATTGGACAATACCACCACTATTTGTCAGTGTATGCATCATCCACGGAAGAATTGCTACAAAACAACATTGCCAAGGTGCTCAAATACTACAAGAACGCGTTAATAATCAACTCCACTGGAAATGGACACTATTTATTCGACTATGCATTAGCTCTTAGCAACACCAGTAAGTTGAAAGAGGCTTCAAAGTTGTGCAAGTTTATCTTGAAAAAGTATCCTGAATCGTTCAAAACATGGAATTTGTTAGTTTTAGTGCAATCAGGACTTGAATCTGCCAACCCCGACTCCAATAAAGAGCCCATTCCCCTGAGAAGTTTCAGTGATGCCGATGATGAAGAAGATCGTGAGTTTGAGTTCCAGAATCTGAAACAGGATGTAGTCATTCAGGAAGAGAATGACCAAGATTTGAATGAGGAGAAAAAGCGTGAACTTGAGTCGCAGCCAAAACTCACAGATCTGGAGAGATATGCTAGTAATGCGTTGAACATTGCGGGATTGGTAATATTGCGTCACCAACAACGTGATTCGAAGCTCAGCTTGGAAGCCAAGTACGAGATTTTGCAGTTGAAATTAACGCAGTTGGCAGTATGGGAGTCTGTCCATGGAGTACAGCACATTTTGGACTACTTACCGGAGGTCTTTATCACCTACCACGAGCTTTTTGACAATATTGAGATAGAGCCCACTCCAATTCCCACTTCCAATACTCACCACAATGACAAACAGCTAACCAGCAACTCCAAATGGTCTCACAGACCCAGCTTCATAGATCCCACTCCATTGGCAGTTACGTCCAGCACAGCTGCTAATGGCAGTTCCAACAATGGCACCACGTTGGTTTCCAACGGGAGTGCAACTACAAACGGTACCGCGTCTTCCAACGGCAACTCGTTCGTCGGCAACAACAAGGAGAAACTCACATCCAGTGTGGACAAAATAAAGAGAATGTCTATCTTGAACAACAACCGCAAAGATTCGTTAGAGTCTCGTGTTTCCACCAGCACTTCGACCAGAAAACAGAATCCGCTGAAAAATATCGACAATATTGTGGAACGCAAAATCTTGCAAGATTTGTGGCTCTGGACCGCGAAGATATACCTCAAGTTGGGGTTGTACACCGAGACAGAACAGTGCATTGTAGAAGCCGAGACTATTTACGAGCCTAATGTCAAAACTTTCAGCACTTTGGGGCTTTTGACCTCGAAAAGCCGCAAGTTCTTGTCGCTCCAGGAGTTTGAACGTTCCTTAGAGCTATTGGGTACCAAATACCCCTACAACCGGGCCGATTACGGCGAAACGCTTCTTGGTTTATGTAAGCTCTTTCTTATTGACGACAAGGCTAACAACTCGCTTTTCATTTCAGAAAAGGACGTGGATGCAGGTCGTATCAGAGTCAAGAACTTACTTGAAAAGTACCAGTTGAGTTGGCCATATGGCTACAACAATGTGGAAGTGTGGTACTACTTGTCCAGGATCTACGAGATCCTAGACGACAAGCTTCTTTTGAGAAAGAGTTTGTGGAAATGTGTGGATCTTGAAGATTACAGACCAGTAAGAAGCTTCTCTGTGTGTGATAGCTACACCTACTAGGGTGTATCATATAGTAATTAGTTAATACAGTAATTTTTGCAGCAGTGCGACATCGGGTCACGTGCACGACATTTGCGACTCCAGCCGCTGGGCTGAAAATTTACAGGAAGACTTTGCTAGGCTATAGTCACACAACAAGAACCCATATAACCATGGCTGAAGTTGTTCCTAAGGAAGTATTGTACTGTAAGGTGTGTTCCTTTCCACCCGAATATTGTGAATTCGGAGTGTCTTTGAAAAAGTGCCAGGAATGGCTTGAAGATGCCAACAAAGACTTGTACGAAAAGTTGTACGGGGAAGAGGCATTAAGTCACAAGTTTTCCAACACTTTGTCGGTAGAAAAGCAGGAGAAGATCAGTGCAGACTTGGCCAAGAAGCAGTTGAAAGAAGAGGCCAAACAAGAGAGAGAATTACAGAGAAAATTGCAGTCCAAGATCGTGATCAAGAGAATAGAGAGAAACAGAAGAAAGCATGTGATCACCATCACCGGGTTGGAGTTGCTTGAGGTTGATTTGAAGAAATTGGCCAAGGTGTTTGCCTCGAAGTTTGCTACGGGTGCCACTGTAAGTAAGAATGCCGAGAAAAAGGAGGAGATTTTGATCCAGGGTGACGTCAGCGACGAAGCCAAGGAAGCAATAGAGAAGATATTGACGGAAAAGGGGTTGGAAGGTATTGAGATTGAGCAGATTGACGATAAGAAGAATAAGAAGAAGCCCGCAGCGGCTGCAACATAGCGTACATAGCATCAGTACATGGTAATACATGGTAATAGTGAGTCAAGGAGAGGTAGTAGCAAGTGGTGAAAAGACAAGAGCACAGAGTGATATTAGTGAGTAATTAGTGGTGACATTAGCATAATAGTGGTAGTGGGTGTGATACTCACGCTCATAAGTGTTTATCAGTGTGGTGGCAGAGGAAAACGCTACAGTACATTACTTCATGACATTTGATGGGTAGATGCCAAAGCATTGTAAATAGAAATGTTATCCATTTAATGAGGTAGGAGACTTACCGCAAACGGTTGTGTGGTATCAGTGTCATTGAGAGTGATGAGTATATAGTACAGAAATGTAGGGTGTACAATATACGGCAGTAGCACATATACAAACGATACTTAGAAACACATGCATACAAATGGACACATCGGTAGTAGCAGAGCACTGACAAGGCACTGTTGATAGTGTAGTAGTACACAGTCGCCATGCAATATCGTTGCATAGTGCCCAACATCAGTACAGCGCTATCTACCAACCAGAGCCCTGCACTCACTGACACCAGAATACAGCCCTTACACCGTAAATACTATAATACATTATATCATAATACAATCCACACACACTCTATATCTCCACTATAATACAATTTACTGCAACAACTTCGATATCGTAGGAACCTTATCCTCCTTACTATTGGGCGCCACCACGCTGGGAATGGCATTCGACGCCGGCGCATACTCACCAGAAAGCGACTTTATCGCCGGCAACTTCACCTCCGGCTTCACCCGCACCGCATACTCCGAAGCTCCGGCACCGGCACCGGCGTACCGCGAAACCGGCATCAACGGCGACTTCTCGATCGAAAGCGACTTTAGGTCTGTATACAGCGCCGTGGAGCTTTTGACCGGAATCGGCACTGCCGACGGTCCGATCGGCGGCAACGCAACCTCCTCCTTTTTGATTGCCGGAGGAGGCGTGATTGTGTGCGGCACCAGCCCGGCACCGGCTCCTGAACCGGCGTTGGCTGCGGTGACAATCGCAAGCGGCTGGCCCGGCCCCATCATCTGGGGCTGACCCGGCGCTACTACCGAGATCGGCACCATCTGCGTAAGTCCGGCCGGCCCCGTAGTCGGCACGATCTGGAAGGTCTGGGTGGGCTGCTGCATGCCCGGGCCGGTTGCGTAGTACTGCACCGGCTGGAGCGTCACGATCGGGCCAAACGGCAGCTGAACGGGCGACGCAGCCGGAACCGGCCCGGACGCTATGAGCGAGTAGGTGCCGGGCTGTGCCGGTACCGGAAGCGGCGCCTGGAAATGGGGGTTGAGCGCCGACTGCGCGATGAGCGGCGGCAGCACATGCGCCGGAGCCGGAGCGAGCGCCGACTCGGAGTCGTCTCGGGGCGGGGTATCACCGGCGTCGCTGTTGGTGCCGGCGCCGGCGTCCGGCTTATCGGCCCGGAGGCTCTGGTTGTATTGGGCCATGCGGAGCGCATTGCGGGCGTTTGTGTCGAGGGTGAGATAGGCGCAATGCAACTTCCCCTTTAGGCAGTTCAAGCAGGCCGGGAGGTTCTCGTCGCACTTGATACGGCGCTTCTTGCACGTGCCGCAGCCCAAGTGGGAGTTGCGGTGCTTGCGGCGCAGGTTCTTCTTTTTGCGGGCGGACTTCGGGCCGGATTCGCCGGCGAGCGGGCGCGGCACCGGTACCGGCACCGAGAGCGACATCGACACCGGCACACGGGAATAGCCGGGGTACGGGAGCGCCGATACCGGCGGTAGTGTGGTGGTGTTGGGGGCATTAGGGTTGGGGTGGGTATTGGGGGCATTACTGGTGCTGGTGGTGTCGTTGGCGGCGTCTCCAGCGGGGGTTGGGGTATCATTGCGGGCCATGTCGGCGGTACTGCCGGCATTGGTCTGTGCATCACCGGATGCTGTAGTGTCTGTCTGGGTCACAGTGTCGTTTGTCGCGGAGTCTGTGGTAGCGCCGGTAGCAGCGGTGGTTGCAGCCGGACTGGTACCGGGCCGCGTATCGGCGGGCCGGCTGTTCAGGGATCCATACATAACCTGTGTGCGCCAGATGCCTGTGGAAGAAGAAGTGGTGCTAACTGTAAAACCAGATGGTGGTTTTGGAGATGTCTGGCAGGCAGTTTTGTCCCGTTTGGGCGTATTTTACAGTTGTGTTTTTGTGCACGCCGAGTGCGTTTATTTTTTGAGGTGTTTTGTGGTGACTCACCCCCAGGCTGCTGCTGCTGCTGCTGCTGCTGCTGCCGTTAGGGTACCACCACCGCTACCGGGATGCAACTCGCTAGCGACCCGGCGACCAAGCGCGGTAGCGTGTGACAGTGCACACTAATGCTGCAAACCATTGTTGCGTTACTCTCGCACTCGCACCCACGCTCACATACTCTACTGTAGATCCAAACCTAAATCTATAAAAAGAACAGCAACCGGCAGTTTTGAGCAATCAAGCACTACCGTACTTTCCATCCGGCACAGGCGTGTCATCACACGTACATATGCTCCTCGGTAGCGTCAGATTGTCGCCGTCGCACATCGGCTCATACACTGGCGACGTGCTCTCGTATAACGGGCGCATAAAAGTCCCTGTAGAACAGCCGTATATCCCATTTGTCCCGCACCAGGGCCGGTCCACAGTACCTGGTGGCGCACACCACCTCTCGCGGTGGTGCAGCAGCCATGTGGCGGTCTCGTATATACCAGTTACGTATGTACAGTGCTTCTATATACGTGTGTGTGTGTGCCACCTCTTGCGACCGCAATTCCAAAACGGCAACTTTAGCAGAATCCAATTGCCGTACACGAAATGCCAAGTTGCTGTCGGCACAACTGCAAAATACGCTGTTCCCATACACACCAGGGCGACACCGTAGCATAACACCATTATCGTATCATATCCCACATTGATACCTGGTGTTATATTGTTGCGGTGAAGTGTATTGTTCTCGGTTTGTGCGTGGGATTGCAAAATGGCTGAGCATCAAAAATGTGAATGTCGTCGTATTTCCATGTCGTATATTTTTCTGGTGTTTATTTTTTGTGCGCAAATGGTGACAAAAAATACCTTAGCCCAAAAAATACGGCCTTTCCACCGGTACGGTGTACGTTTGTGGGGCCCACGGCACCCGGTGATTACATAGCAGACACCGACACCAATCCCGCCGCAGCAGCCCGGGCCAAACCCCGTTTTCCCCACCAGCGCACCCAATCACGTTCTTTCTTTTTGTTTCTTTTTCTCGATTTAGAACGATGAGCTGAGGCACAGCAAAATTTTTCCTTGTCTGCTATTTTTCATTAAAATGTCCGCCCATTGTTCGTCCTTTGATTTTGCACACAAAAAAATATCCTCAACCGGGTACCTTTTTTTTGCGAGGTGCGACATTCTGCTGCCAAATGTCGCACTTCCGCAAACAAAGCCTGGTGGGCATTCACCCTAACAATGGCCACCGTATGCCACCTCAGATAATACCACTTGTACACGATAGACAATTCCAGGTCAACCTCACCGTGTAGGATCGTTGTGAGCACATACCACAGCAAAAATAGAAAAAGAAACGACGCCCCTGTATTGTGCTATCTACCCAGTGTCTCTATATATACGTGCGTATATACATGTCTATGCGATGCTCTCGACTACTAAGGTGTATGCCGCGCAAGCTCCGTCTATGTACGCTCGGTGGGCGCTGCGTGTGTTGCGCCTATGTAGACCAGCCGCCACTATTCAGCCTTATCGCTGTGCCTTGCTACGGATTTCCATCTTCGTATACACCACATACGTCATCCAAATGTACGAGCAGTGATGATGCGATTGTGCGTTTGGTCGTGTGGCTAGTACCAAAAATATCGTCGATATCCTTACCATTTTGATCGTATTTAACCTTCTATTATTAGTGGATGAAGGGCTATTATCGGTTGTGGTTACCCGGATACACCTACACATTCTGCCCATCCTTTCCTAGCCGTCACGCTTGTCCATACCGGTACCATTCTTGGATTTTCTGAATCTCACTATTTTTTTCGTATTCTCCCGAGTACTTATTGTTGCCGTAATAACTTACCGAGGTAAAGCTCATTCCCACGCCGTTATCTGTAGTCTCGTACTTAGGCCCTGAATTGCTTCACATGAATGCGTGTGCGGCAAAAATGTCGTGCTAACCTTGTAGTTTGTTCGGACAGGACAATAGAGATCAACAATACCAGTGTGTGCTTGTGTCTGTATCCATTGACACCAACAATACGTGAAACGAGATGTTACTTAAGCTTGTGTTTTAGTGGTTACATTTGACACCTTTCTCTTCGCTCTTCCTGGGACCCGTATTGTTCCCGCTCTTCACAAAAACGTAAACTAGCCCTCACTCACAAAACCGCATTGTTGCCTCTGGTGAATGTAAGGTACATTGATTAGGTTCAAATCAAAACATCCATTGTCATGTCGGTAACGAAATTTCACTTGTCACTAGATCCCACCCTCAAAAACTATCGTGTTTGAGGCAGTTCGTCCGGGTCATACAAACAAGCATACAATAGAACCTACACATATCGATCTTCGTTTATTTATTTTGGTTCCTACACCAGGTCTAACTGAAACATACTTAGCCTAATTTCAGCATTACATGCGCTCGTCATTTCAGTTAGTTTCACACCGTTTCACCTCGAGTGAAGCGAATGTCTCCACTTTCGTTACCGCCCTTGCCCTACACCCACTTACACTATAATAATGTCTCGTTTCAGTATCATTCTTCTTTAACACATAATTATTAAGATTTTGTCTTTATTTTTATGTGTATCTTCACCCTCAATGCATGGGATAAAAATACGACGTAGTGACGTTTTCTTGGTCACGATACCCATGTCACGTGAGTATCTCTGGCCGTAAATTTTTTAGCCTTAGCGGATGCCAGGTACAATAGTGCAAGAATAAAGACCCCACCATGACACACACGGAGAATACAGCGAAGGCCAAGATAAAGCAGAGGAAGCCACAGACGGAGGAAGAGTTTGCATACCAGAAACAGCAATTTGCAAGTGTGGGACCCGTGATAAATACACAGGACTGGTTTCTCGATGAGCATGAATTGAATCATATAGACAAAGAACAAAAGATAGATAGAAAGTACCTATTGAATTCGGTAGAGTTGCTCTACTTCAGACGCCAGTATGAAGAGTGTCTCCAGTACATTGAGAAATATGCCGAGCCCATCTATGGCCTGCAGAATGACTCCGTTAGCAAGGCCACCACCAAAAAGCTTGATAAGGAGTTCCAGCTGATCCTCCATATCAAAGCCAAATGTAATGAGAAGTTACGCCAATAACGCCCTTAACGACCCTGTATTTCTTCCCTTGAATATTAGTGTAAATACCTAAATTAATGCATATTTATTAACGTTTCATTTATATAGTGTAATTGGCTAAACTCATACTTTACTAGCGTTTCAACCAGATAGTACAATTGCTTACATTAATACATAGTTACTACACTCCCATTTCAACCATAATTATACACACATTCACTAGCGTTTCAACCAGATACGCAACTCTACGCTGCTGACCATCCGCTTCTTGTATACACTGTCATTAAACTCATCTCCCTCATCGTCGTCTTCTCCTTCCTCCTTGAACTCATCTAGAACCTGCACACTTCCGGTTAATACGTCCACCTGATAGTGAAGTTCCTGTTCAAAATGCATGCCTATCCCAAGTGTTTTCTCGATGGTCTTCCCCATCCCTTTTACTGCTATATAATTTATCTTTTTATACTCACCGTTCTGGTACTTAGTTTTCGCCCTTGTTCGCGAATTGGAGGATATGAGCGACTTGTCAAACTTGTCCAATAGCCTCTGGATCTTCTTAACCGCCGATACGAATGGGGTAGAACTTTTCACAAGAAATGTCGTTTCTCTCTCTATCACAGACTGGATGCCTATGTTAGAACTGTGTTTGATGTGTCTTCCGGCCACTCTGCCCTTTCTGGCCACCCTAGCACCATCTGTTGCCATAGTGTACTATATAATAATCTGGTGCTCTTTACCGCTTAACAAAACAGTAGTAGATATTTCTCAGTTTTTCACTTCACAAAAATTCCTGCTATACATACAAGCCATTCTGCTTGCAACCACACACCACCCAATCACACACAGAATTGGACTGAATCAAGTACCGCATTGGCGAATCCATCCACTATATATACCAGTTCTACGGTCTCAGCTTCATAGCCCGACCAGAAAGCCGTCCACGTCTCAGTCACCGTATTTGGTATACAAAAAACTACGCGTCTCTCCAATAATGCTATACTCGTCCCAGGAATCCAATACCCGAAAACGATGTTTGGATGATGAAGATGACTACTACACTTCCAATTCGTCATATGACGATATAGACCCCCACGATTACAAAAAACCCCAGCGATACCAGATACACACAGAGCTCCACTACCACACTATACAGGTGCTTCTAGACTCCCAGAGACAATTACAGTTTCAGGAGCAGACACATCTCCAACAGGAGCAGAATGTACCGAAAGAGGAAGCGCAAAGTGACGGCGAGTCTCTGTATAAACAGAAACCGTTTTGGCCGCAGATCAGCAGAGTGAAATCAGCATGAATTATTTTGTAAGCGTGTTCCCGAATGTCTCCTTATCAAAGTATGTGGCAATCGAGGTTCCATGCAGAAAACAATAAAACCGGTGTGTACCACTAAAATAAGCTATCGCACTGCATGCTACGTTTTCCAAGGGTACTTGGATGGAGCTGGTATGCATCTGGTATATGGAAGGAAAGAAAGAAAGTGGTATCGCAGTGGCTTTACGATGTAACTAAAAAAATACCTTTTTCACCACTACCACATGTGTATGATCTGCATTGCCGGATTTGGCAACTTACAGCACTGCTCAGTATCCAGTCATACGTTAACACTGGTGGTGACAAAACTCGTCGAGAGTGTATCACGATTAACATCATGCGGTAGAGTAAAAAAATTATTAATTTTCAGGTAGCAGTGTAACACTTCTCGTAATTAGCTCTGTATTACTGCAACAGCCGAAGATACTACTGCATAGAAACCATTGCATGCAATGATACCGTTGCTAATACGGTTGGTACCGTCCCTGCGAGTACCGTTGAGAAATCGAATGGTGCTGTTGCCACGTACATTCCACCAGTCGAGAATTTTAGCAGTTAATCCTATATTCGACAACTTACTTGAAGACCTAAAAAACAATGAGGAACAAGAGGAGTCAACTAAGAATAGCAAAACGCGAGGCAATGATCAAAAGGAAAATCCCAAGTTCAAGAAGTTCAAGTCCTTCTTGATAAAATGCCTAGAGACAATCGGTATCACAATCAGCTCCATTTCAATTTTGGGCGTGGCTGGTTTCTTGTACCATAGGTTTTATAATATACACGTACTAGACAAAATGAACCAAGCATTTGAAATAGGAGACCCCGCAGCCCAGCTAGCTATCCATAAACGGACCCACGATGAAAACGCAGAACTAAACCAATATTGGGTAGACCGACACCAACAAGACCTTCTCGATGATATCATAAATGGAACCATAGTAGGTCGCTACTTCCTAATTGTTGGTGAAAAGGGGACGGGGAAAACGTCACTTATATTGGAATCCATGAAAAAAGTAGGTGGGTATAACGTAACCATTTTTGACGCTCATGCTGATCCGGAAATCTTCAGAATCAGACTAGGCAAGGCTTTGAATTTTACCTATAATGAGGATTATATTGGATCGTTGTTCTCGATTAGAGGCCCAAGGGATACCACTGCGTTACTAGACATTGAAAGAGCATTTAGCAAATTGGAAGAGTTGGCTATCAAGCGAGTACAAAAGATCCAAAAGCCGTTGATCATGATTATCAACAACGCCCACTTAATCAAGGAGAACGAAGAAGGAATTAAGCTACTAGAATTGCTACAGCAGAAGTCAGAAAGTTTGAGTGGTTCGGGGTTGGTGACAATATTGTTCAATAGCGATGATTATTGGGTTTATGAGAAGCTCAAGAAGCTCGGAACGAGGTTAGAGGTGATCAATGTTCGGGACTTCAATCGTCGTGAGACTGTTGATGCATTGAAGTATATTAGAAACAAATACTTCCCCCACAACGAAAAGTTCAGATTGAGTAATGAGGATTGCCATCAGATCTATGACTTGATTGGTGGCAGACCGCAGCATATCACACAAGTTGCCAGACACAAGGACATTATCCGGGCATGCAATGAAATCATTGACAGAGAAAAGACCTGGTTTCTTAACCAGTGTGGTTTACTTGGGGAAGCCATGGATGACGATGTTATGGAATCAGGCAAGTTTGCTACGAGCGCAATGTTACTAATGCGGGAGTTTGTCAAGATGGATCGTGAGAGGAAGAACACTTTGCTCACATACGATGGGGATGCAGCGGGCTCTGACCACAACAATTATCGGGATCACCAGCTTCCTGAGTTGCCGTTGTGGAGAAGTAGACAGATTATGACCAGGGCAGATTATATTCAGCAGTATGATAATTTGAATATCTTCACCATTGACTCAGAATCGTGGGTGAGAGCAGACTCTGTTCCCATGATGCGGGCCTTTCATGAGATCGCGTCAGAGCCTCACTTCAACGAGTTATTGGAAAATACCATACAAAGAGTGGCAGATATTGAATCGTTGGGAAGAACAAGAGAGATCGTGGCGAAGGACTTGAATTTTGGGAGTCATTACCAGATATTGAAAAAGGATAAGGACCATCTCGAGGTGAGATTGAGTCCTAGCAATAAGGAGAAGAGTGTTCATGGAGACTTTATGAGTGATGAAGAGGAGGCTGAGACGGAGCACGATGGCCATGAAGATGATGACACTTTGTATATGGGACATATTGATTCCAGAGGTACCCGGAAGCGGTGGATGCGTAGAACGCATGGTTTTGTGGGCCCCAATTATTCGAAGGATGAGAAGGATGAGAATCCCAACGATCTTGACCGGTGATAACAGAAGAATGTATTATTTATTCTGATTTACTGTGTATTTCAAGAATCAGTGTATTATTTATTCTTATTTATTGTGCATTCAATGTATTAATGTATTATCTATTCATATTTAACATGTATTTCAAGGATCAGTGCATTATCTATTCATACTTAACATGGATTAGTGTATTATTTACTCTTATTTATTGTGTATTCAACGTATTAATGTATTATCTATTTATATTTTCGATTATATATTTGATGGATTAGTGTATGATCTCATTTATTTTGTGTACAATGTACTGATATGTTTATTATGTATTCAATGTAATTTTACAACAGTGCACAAAGAGAGGTAAGACACTACCGGTATCAGCAATAATTTGGACTACATACTATGCTATGCACCAAAATCTCGTGATTTGCATTTCCCAAAACTGCTTCCCTGATTACTACGCTTCCCGTATTTTGCAACTGCGGATATTTTTCGGTTATATTTCTGGAAACCATCAAATATCTCCTGTTCTGCCACCAGGTTTCTTCCACTACTAAACAGACAACATGACCATAAAACGGGCTCCTGCCTTGATAAGCAGCAAGCTGAGTGCAGAGGCACTCATAGATAAGTACGACAACTTTTTGTTTGATTGCGACGGTGTTATCTGGTTGGACGAAAAGGCCATTCCGGGTGTGTTGAGAACCATCAACTATCTCGAAGAAAAGGGCAAAAAGTACGTGTTTGTCACCAACAACTCGTCCAAGTCGCGGCAGGACTATGTGTCCAAGTTTGCCAAGATGGGTTTCCGGGGCATCACCAAGGATAAGGTGTATCCCACCTGCTATGCTGCTGTGGCGGCGCTCCAGGACAGCTACCAAATCCCACCGGGATCCAAAATCTGGGTGCTTGGCGACTCCGGCATCGAACAGGAACTCGTAGAAGAGGGGTACATCCCGCTCGGCGGTACTGATTCCCGGCTCAACACGGCGTTTGACCCGGAAGCGGACATCTTGAAGGTGGACCCCGAGGTAAAGGCGGTTATCGTCGGCTCCACCAAGGAGTTCAACTACATGCGCATCGCCCTGACGTTGCAGTACTTGCTCCACAACAACAAGGCGATTCCGTTTATCGGAGCCAACATCGACCGGACTTATCCCGGGCCGGAGGGCTTGATTCTCCCCGCCGGTGGCAGTGTTGTAAACTACATGAAGTACACCGCCAGTAGAGACTTTTTAAACGTAGGCAAGCCCAGCACCGTGTTTTTGGACACCATCTTGGCCCACAACGGCTTCGACCGCCTGAAAACGTTGATGGTGGGCGACACTTTGTACACCGACATCAAGTTCGGCAACGACGGCAACTTGGGCAACGGCGCCGGGTCTTTGCTCGTGCTTTCCGGAGGCACCAAGCTAGCCGATTTGGACCATTTGCTCCAAAACACCCACTCGCACCCGGACGGCGAGAGCTTGATTCCGCTGTTCTTTATAGAGTCGCTCGGCCACCTCACGGACTGGCTTGAGTAGTGCTGCGTACGGTTGCTGCGGCTGTGTCACGGCGTGCTACAGTATATAGAGCCTTAATACAGAGTCTGTGTGCGCTACCATGTCGCACCATGACAAATATCGCGATTCCGATCCGTATAATGTGCCCTCTAGTGTGTACCAGGTAATCGTATCCGATAATCGCCGAGGGCTGTCCATCTAGGCGCTAGCGGCATTGACGGTGTATAACTGCAGCACAAGTGTTACTTTTGGCACCGGCTCATACACGACAAAACTCCACAATTCATACCGTGTACTCCAGCTACCATGCTTAATTTCACGGGCCAGACCAAAAAGAGAGTGGTACGGCTAGGCGACACTAGACTGAGTGGGCCCTTGGGTCTGCGAGGTTCCACGGACTATCTTCAGCAAGCAAAAATGCAAAGATTGCACCGAGAAGAACAGAGACTCAAAGAGAAGTCGGCTATTTCGCTTCAGAGGCAAATCAGAACCCATCTTCAGCGGCGGATCCAGGACCAGAAGTTGCTGGATGAGTGGTTCGACCAGTATGGCGCCTGGGCAGATGACTATAGCTGGAAGATTTGGGTCTCCCAGATGCTGTTTTTGAGCAAGTTTGTGGTGCCGAAACTGCCCCAAGACACCGTCAGCCGGTTCATAGACGTGTTGCGTAGCATCGTGGATAACCCACCATATGCAGCTGGCAGCTGGCAGCAGCGGCAGCTTCTAGACGCTTTGGTCTGCTTGATGTGCAGAGTCAGCAGCTCTTATCTGGACCAGCTTGTAGCTGTAATTGGTGTATTGCTAAGCAAGCATCCACACATAGAAACGGACAAATACCCCGACTTGGTTCAGGCATTGACTGCTTGTATTGCCCTGGGGTCTGTTTCCGACATTGCTACTGCGAGATCAATAGCTTTAACCGTCTGCAGCAACAGACTGGTGCCAGGCATATTTGGCTTGCTATCGCTACCACATTTATTCGATGACGTCGGCAAAGACACTGCTACGGATGCAGCCACTTTCAGAAAGATATGGCCCTTGGCGCCAATTTCTGAGTTAGCGCGATTAAATGATACTGAACTCGTATTGTTAGCTGACAATTACATCACTATTCACGGTACCACCCAGTTTGATGAGTTTGACCTAGCTGTACTTGGCGCCATCTTAGAAAACCTAACAACCAGCATTAGAATCGATAGCGAGAGTCCGGACTCACAGCCATCGCAGAATGTTATTACTACTTTGTATTCCACGTCATTCATAAAGTCAGCCATTTCCTTCTTATCTGACGATAAAGAGGCGCTGAGAACTTCGGCTCTACGCATCATATCGCATCTAATATCTCTCCATCCGCCATCTAAGAGCAAGCTATGTATGCTTATCACAATTGCCCCTAATGCTTACAGCAACTTGTTTGGTGCCATCAAGTCACATAGGATATTTGAAGGGTTTCTTGCTAACATAACCACGCAGGATTACCTCAGATTGAGTCAGATCAATGACATTTATCTGACGCTTCAACAAATTGACATCACTGTGTTCTGGGACTTGATCAGCACTTTCGAAGAGGTGTATTCCTACTGGTTGATTATTTCAAACGATCTTGAAAGTTTTCTGAAGGATGCGCTAAGCTTTGCTGAGGTTGAAAGCTTTCTTGTATTTCTCAAGTCTTTATGTCTAACCTTATCCTTCTTGGGCAACAAGGGTGATGACACAATCAATGATTTTGTCCGCTTGAAAAGCATATCATTTTCATTATTGAACCAGTTGTATTCCAAAAACTTACGTTTGAAATTCTTACCAAAAGAGTTTTGGAACCTTAAAGAGATCAAGTTCGACGTCAATGCCCTCTTGCCAGCTGTTGCTGAGGATGAAGAAAAGAGAATTAAGGATAGCAACCTTCCCCAGGAAGAAGATGAGGAAGGTGATATCTTGATGGACACTTCGTATACCTTGCTGAAGAGGAGAATGAACGAAAAGGGTGGTGATGTAGCTTACAAATTGGAGATCTTAAGAAAAATGCCCTTTTTCATTGCGTTTGAGGATCGTGTCAAGATTTTCCAATTCTTGATAGAACTTGATAAGCAAAGAAGCGTGGTTTACAACCCGTTTTCGTTAGATGACCGCAACAAGTTATCCGCCAATATCAGAAGAGAAAATCTAGTGCATGATGCGTATGAACTGTTTCACACAGCAGGTTCAAATCTTAAGAACCAGTTGAGTGTGGTCTTTTACAATCAGTATGGCCAGGAAGCTGGTATCGATGGTGGAGGAATTACCAAAGAGTTCTTAACCAGTGTGGTTAAAGAAGCCTTTAATCCCGACTTCGAGCTTCATTTATTCCGGGAGACGGCAGCCGACAACGAGATATATCCTAATGACGATATATTCAAGAAAATCAACAAACACATTGATATACAGCAGCAACAAGAACGACTCCAGTATCTCAGATTTCTTGGCACCATTATGGGCAAGTGCTTGTATGAGAATATCTTGATGGAGATTTCATTTGCTCCTTTCTTTTTGAATAAATGGTGTAATCCCAATATGAAGAACTCGATAGATGACTTGAACTACCTTGACCATGAGTTGTTTGTCAATTTGATGAAATTGATAAACATGTCTGATGCAGAATTGGACGATCTTGATCTTAATTTCACCATCAACGAGTCTATTGATAAGAAAAGCTATTCGTTTGACATATTGCCTCCTAACGGAGAAGTCACCCAGGTCAACTCCAGTAACAAGTTGAACTACATCCATCAAGTGTCTAACTTCAAATTGAATTACTCGTTGCATATACAGACTAGACACTTTTTGGAAGGGTTGTTTCAAATTGTGTCTGCCAGCTGGCTCAGCATGTTTGATTGCTTCGAGTTGCAGATGTTGATCTCAGGAGCTCAGAACGACATCAATATTCTTGACTGGAAAGAAAATGTGGAATACGGAGCGTATTTCGACGATGACCTCACCATCAGGTATTTCTGGGAGGTTGTCGCGGAAATGAAACCAGAAGAGAGGTTCAAGTTGGTCAAGTTTGTGACTTCTGTGAGCCGAGCTCCTCTTTTAGGATTTCAGGCTCTCAGTCCCAAGTTTGGAATCCGGAATTCGGGGCTGGATAGGGACCGGTTTCCCACAGCGTCCACATGCATCAACCTCTTGAAGCTTCCAGACTATCAAGATAAGGAGTTGGTGAGACAGAAGTTGTTGTATGCAATCAACACAGAAGCGGGCTTTGACCTATCGTAGTAGTAGCATATGTAGCATTACCATTAATTGCACATAGTATACCACAGACGCTTAATAGCACATGATACACAGATTATTGATTGAGCGGTATACTCGAAGTCCTACACGTAATCTAGATTCTCTTATGTTATTAACTATGGTACACTAGCTATGCATGCCCAGCACCCTCAGGCTCTGGCTCTTCTCTTGTTCTTCAACAACACCTTCTGTTTAACCTGTTCAGCCTCAGACTCGGATTCAGACTCCATTTCTTCATCCTCATCTTCGCTCATCATATCATCAGATGCAATGTCCTCTTCTTCCATGGCGTTGGCTCTGGCAGCAGCCTTTTCGGCCTTTCTTCTCAACTCAACGTCTCTCATTCTCAACAATTCAGGGTTGGATTCCACCAACTTTCTGTCAGCAGACAACTTCTTGTCCTTGTTGCCTCTCATTCTGTTCTTGTAGAAGGCTCTTTCTCTCTTTTGTCTGATTTCCTCTATTCTGGACATGGCCTTAAGCGTAGTAGCCACCAAGTCTCTGTTGTATCTGACAGGCACGTTTCTTCTGGCGGCAAAAGTCAAGGTAGAATCCACCACCAACTCCTTTCCTGCGGCCTTTCTGAAAGCCTTGGTCCATCTCAACTTTCTTGGGTTACGTCTCTGCTTGAAGGCCTTGTGACATTTGGAGCGGCAGAAACGGAACTCCTTGGCGTCGTTTCTGACAAACATGATCCCGTGCAAGGGGTACACTGGCGAAGAGCAAAAATGACACTGGTAAACTCTCATTATGCGGTTTTGTTGGTTTTATTGGTGTGTGTGTGAAGTAGTGTGAAAATTATGCGATGTGATAAGCTGGGGCAATAGTATGGAATCGTAGTAGATTTCAGTCAGATCCGGTCAAAAATTAGCGGCGGCACCTGAGATTGAATAGCAGTATCAAAATTAACAAGATACAACACCTGGGAGTCTGGTAGCAGCAACGTTCCACTCAAACAGCTATGGTCTTCGCAACTACTACAGCATTAGAAATAGCCATCTAGAAATTTTTCAGAGATGAGAAAAAAAATTGATGCGGACCTGCACACAAGCCTTCCTAATCGGGCGGTGGAAAAAAAATTCTAAGGTCACTTTTGCTATTTCTGGGTTTGCCCACACAGCACTAAGGTATCACCCAGTTTAAACCCACAACCGCTGTGCATTAGAGACCATCTGAGTAGCTGAACCAGTTGCCGCAGTCGTTCCGGAAATTACTGACTTTTCAAACCGTGAAAAAAGCCCCGTTTTTGCTGCTAAATCCAACACATACACCCCATTTTCACCATGGCCCCAGTCAACATGGAAGTGCCCACATTATCCATACCAGGAGAGAACACACAGCCGCAGACCATAGACATGAGTCAGCAGCAGCCCCAGATGAACTACACCGGCCACTTGCAGCGCAAAAAGGCCCCAGAGGGCACTGCCGAGTGGTACTTTGACCAGGCCAGCGAATGGGTCGGAAACCATCCCTGGTTGACCGGATTGGGGGTTTTGGGAGTCGCATACGTGGCGGCTGGACGCATCAAGTCGAACCAGCCGGGAATAAACGGAAAGGCGTTCATCAAGGGCGCCTTTGGCCAGAAAATGAGCGCCAAAGAGGCGTTGCAGATCTTGAACTTGAAGGAAACCAATCTTTCCAAGGCCAAGTTGAAAGAGCAGCACAGAAAGTTGATGTTGGCCAACCATCCCGATAAGGGCGGGTCGCCTTTCTTGGCCACCAAGGTGAACGAGGCCAAGGACTTCTTGGAGAAGAGGGGCGGCATGAAGGCCAAGTAGCGCAGCAGCACCCCGAGGGAGCCGGTATATAGTCCCCGCCGTGTAGATCCTGACTGTACATAGAGAGCCGCAAATATATATGGGCGTGGCGGCGACGACCGGGACGGTGTGGCACGTGACCGTGTGCACGTGACGGATGTCGCGGTCGTGCGCGCACCGCTGCGCCTGAAAAGTCGCAGGCCCCATTCCACACCAGGCCCAGCTACACCGCAACTCGAGCAGTGTCCAGACCAGGTACAAGCAGCACCGGTTGGCTCAATTGCAGTGCTACCGGCTAGAGAACGCGCCGAATCCCGAGGAGCCCCGAAGAAAGCGCCCGATAAGCCGCTCCGTGCCCCCCAAAAGTGCCCCACCCCACCGGCGTTTCCCCTATTTCCGATCCATCCACCACCAGCGAGACCCCACCAAAAACCGCCCGAAACAGCCCGAAAACAGCCCGAAACAGCCAGACCAGCCCCCACCAGCACACCCCCCAAACCTGCCGCCATGACCACCTACGAGAAGATCGTCAAGGGCGCCACCAAGGTCAAAGTGGCTGCGCCCAAGCCCAAATACATCGAGCCCATCCTCATGGCCACCTCCACCGACTTGGCCCTCGAAACAGAAAACCTCCACACCATCATGAAAACCCTCCACACCAGGCTCCAGGACAGCGCGTGGTCCGTGGTGTACAAGGCGCTCATCGTGATCCACATTATGGTGCGCGAGGGCGACAAGCACGTGACGCTCAACTACTTGGTGCAGCGGTACCCGCACATGCTCAACCTCTCAACCGCGGCCATCTCGCGCACGGGGGCATCCAACGACGTGCGGTTTGTGGCCAAGTACGCGCGGTACTTGCAGCAGCGCGTCAAGCAGTTTGAGGCCACCGGCATCGACTACGTGCGGGACGAGCGGCTGAGCAACAGCTCCTCGGCCGCGGGCGGGCGGCTCCGCGACTTGGCCATCGACAAGGGCTTGCTCCGCGAGTGCGAGTCTGTGCAGAAGCAGATCGATGCGCTTCTCAAGAACGCGTTTATGGAGAGCGACATCTCCAACGACATTGTGCTCACCGCGTTCCGGTTGCTCGTCAACGACTTGCTTGCGCTCTTCCAGGAGCTCAACGAGGGCGTCATCAACATCTTGGAGCACTACTTTGAGATGTCCAAGGTGGACGCCGAGCGTGCGCTCAAGATCTACAAGAAGTTTGTCGACCAGACCAAGTACGTGATCGACTACTTGCGTGTGGCCAAGCACTTGGAGCACGCCACCAAGTTGCACGTGCCCACCATCAAGCACGCGCCCACCGCCTTGACCTCGTCTCTCGAGGAGTACTTGGACGACCCCAACTACGAGGCCAACCGCCGCCAGTACTTGGCCGAGAAGCTGGCGAAGCTGGCCGGTACCGGCGCCGCCGCTCCGGCCAAGGTGGAGACCGCGGTGCCGGACAAGCCCGACATCAACCGCAACAACTCGCTCATTGTCCGACAGTCCACCTACAACCCGTGGGGCGCCATTGCGGTGCCGGAGGGCTTTGCGGCCGTGGCGGCCCAGAACGGCTACCAGATCCTGCCGGCTCCGGCCGCGGCCCCGGCCCAGCCCGTCTATCACACGCACACGGGCGGCGTATTCACGCCGATGCCCACCATTGCGCAGGGCCAGCCGATCCAGGCCGCGTTTACCGGGTTTGGAAACGGCACTTTGCAGCCGCAGCGCACCAACACAAACCCGTTTTTGCAGCAACAGCCGCAGCAGGTGCAGCAGGTGCAGCCAGTCCAGCAGGTGCAGCAGCCAGTCCAGCAACAGCAACAGCAGGCGCCTGCCCTGTACGGCCTGTTCGACAGTCAGATCCAGCCATACCAGCCCTTCCAGCAGTACCCCCAAGTCCCCCAATCCACGCTCCAGAGAACCCCCACCAATCCGTTTGCGCGCTTGACCGCCTCCGCTACCGGCCAGCCCTTACAGCCGCAGTCCACCAACCCATTCGGCCAGACGCGGTTTGCGTCGGCCAGTCACACGACCGCATTCTCGTTCAATAACGACACCCAGCTGCAAACACCGCAACAGAAGCCGATCCAAGCCTCGGCCACCGGCAACAACCCTTTCAAGCTTTCCCAGACCACAACCAACCTCTTTTCGGCTGCAGAAGCCAAGAACAGCACCGCCACCCAGCAGACCCTCAAGCCGCAGCCGACAGCAGGAGGCTTGGAGCACGTGCCCACCATCGCAGTGTTTCCAGAGACGCAGCGTGATGCTCAGCGGGAGCTCCACTTGAACAACGCCAGGAACTCGCTCCAGCAGCACGTGACTGGCCTGTTGCAGCCCCAGTACACCCAGACCCAGCCATCATCGCAGCAGCCTTTTGTGCAGCAACAGTTCACGCAGCAATTCACTCAGCCGGCTCAGCAGTTTGCTCAGCAGCCCACTCAGCAGTTTACTCAGCAGCCCACTCAGCAGTTTACTCAGCAGCCCACTCAGCAGTTTACTCAGCAGCCCACTCAGCAGTTTACTCAGCAGCCCACTCAGCAGTTCCAGCCGCAATTCCAGCAGTACGCAACCGGCCAACAGCCGGCTCAGTTTGCACCCCAGCAGCAGTATCAGCCAGCGGTGAGCCACTACGATGGCCCCAGCTTGATCTGAACCGAAAATGCATTTAGAGATACCTGTGTATCACCAGTTTCTTGTCTTGTTTACTTCTATGCCATACGTTAATAAAAGCCATTGATAGAGATGTGTAGAGTTGGTGTAGTCTGTGCTATCTGCGTTAGATGTAGAACAACGTGTTGGCTAGTCTGTTTCTGTTCAAGGTACACCAATTGTTCACTGTATTACAGACGCCAGTGGTGATGTGATACTAACGTGGGGATTGGTGGTACGAACAAAGCAATACCAATTGCACTCATGTCCATTGGTACTACCGCTTTCACTAAAAGCTGGTCACTGTCTCTTCATCTATCTCCTGTTTCTCTAGCTACATTAATAAACTCAATTACTCGCCCCATCTACACTCACTTCAACTAATAAATATATTGACTGTCATATACCTCTACTCTGCTCTCCTACATCAACTAGAACTCACCCTGCCAGAGCTCCTTGTTGTAGCCTTCTGTCACCTCTGGGTTCTCCCCAAACTCCTCCTGCCACCTGGTGAACCCGCCACGCAAAACCCACACTTTCAAATTGGCAAAGTACTTCTGTTTCACCGGGTCCTGGATCTCGTTGATGGAATTGATGAACTTGATGGTAGAACTGGGTCCTCGTACCTGCGACAAGGCACAGTGGAACACCACGTCGTCAATGTCATTTACAAACAACCGCTCCTGCAAATCGGGCAACGAATACACGAAATTGCCGGCCGGATAATGGTAGCACCCCTTTATGTGACCCCCGTAGAAGTCGGAGTCACGGACATCCACCACCGCAAACTTACCCTTCCCAGTAGGAGAACCACCTTTGAACCACGTGTAGAGCGTCCGGGGCTTCAAAAACGTCAAGTCCGAGATGGTATGTATGCGCGGCATCTTTTACGCTGCAGAACCTATACAGATATACAGATATATACTTGTGTTGTGTGCCGGTATTGCTGCTGGGCGGCTACGCTACAATGTCTAGCCAGATCAGATAACGTGGATGGCTCCACTAATCACGTGCACAGCGGAACGAGGCCCACCAAAAAAATTATCCGATGTTTTTTTAGCACCACTGCAACACACGCAAGGCCACCGTTACTCGGCAACTTTGCGTGCAAACACCCCGTTATTTTGAGCTAGCTGCACTGGCCGTGGCCGATTGTACCATAATATCGACACACCCGCCACATCCAGCCACATTGTGCCCCCGATCATGGCCACAACCCCCAAACTGAGGCCCAAAAGAGCCGGTTCCACCCCTGTTTCCGAGGAAAAGTCGCTTACCAGGACTATCTCCGTGGAGTCAATTGCCCCCAAAATATCACAGTTGTTCAAACGGAGCAGAAAACGGCCTCTTCACGATGACGAATCCGTCACCAGCACTCCCGCCGACACACCACACGAATCAGACGCCGAAAACGGCGATAACGGGCCCGGACCCAGCGCGGGCCATGTGACCAAGAAGCGCAAGGTCAAGACGCAAGCGGAAGAAGAATTCGAGGCCAATGAGCGCAAATTGGACGCGGAGTTGCCCGAAGACTTGCGCCGGTTCCGGCCCCGCGGCTTCAAGTTCAATCTTCCGCCCAAAGACAGGCCCATCCGGATATATGCCGATGGGGTGTTTGACTTGTTCCACTTGGGCCACATGCGTCAGTTGGAGCAGGCCAAAAAGTCGTTCCCCAACGTGGAACTTGTCTGTGGTGTGCCCTCCGACATTGAAACACACAAAAGAAAGGGCTTGACTGTGTTGCTGGACCAACAGCGTTGCGACACGTTGAAGCACTGCAAGTGGGTGGATGAGGTCATCCCTAATGCGCCCTGGTGTGTCACCACCGATTTCCTCATGGAGCACAAGATTGACTACGTGGCCCACGACGACTTGCCCTATGCGTCGGGCGACTCGGACGATATTTACAAGCCGATTAAGGAGAATGGCATGTTCTTGACCACGCAGCGAACGGAAGGGATCTCCACCTCGGACATAATAACCAAGATCATCCGCGACTACGACAAGTACTTGATGCGCAACTTTGCCCGTGGCGCTACCAGAAAGGAGTTGAACGTGTCGTGGTTGAAGAAGAACGAGTTGGACTTGAAGAAACACATCAGCGACTTCCGCGTGTACTGGGAGAAGAACAAGGAGAACTTCAACAACGTGTCCCGGGACTTGTACTTTGAGATCCGCGAGTTCATGAGAGGCAAGCGGTTTGACGTGCAGTCGTTTTTGGACAGCGCCAATGGCAACAGCGACTCGGAGGACTCCGCGTCCCGTGTCAGCTCTCCCTTGACTGACTTTGCCGCCAAGTACATGGGCAACGCCAACAAGGACTTGAATGGACCCAACAAGTCGCTTTTTGCCAACGTGCGAGAATGGATCATCCGGGACGATTTGTCGAACGACGATGCCGACGATGATGATAACAACGAGGATGCTGATACCCTGGAGGTGATAAAAGCAGAGAAGAAGGAGCAGAAGATGGCCAAGCCCAGTCCCAAGAGACCCAGAAGAAGCTCGTCTAGCAAAAGAAGTAAGAAAGAATAGCTGCGTATAGTTATTAAAAGTATCATGCTGTTAATCATGTGGAGTAGTGTGTATGATCTTGTATATTGTTTTGAATCGACTATTTCTTGTATAGAATGTATGGACTGGCTTGTTGTAAGATGCGATTGAGAGCTTTTCCACACAAGATGAACAGGCGGATCATGGGATACAAGTTGCTGGTTGCGTGTGTGGACAGCTCACGTAGCAGTTCATGGGATTGAAGGACAAGGAATTGGACTTCTGAATCTATGAGCATATAGCCGTTCACATTGCTATATGGACAATATACAAATACATACCCATAATTTTCTACCCATAATTTTCTGCCAAAATCATGTATTAATGTAGCTTCCCGTGCATCCATGCCCCCTCCACCAAATAGCACCTCCAGACTTCCCATACACCATCTCCTCCTCCCACAATGCCCCGTCCCCATTAGGGTGCAAAATGGAATCACTGCACGGCGTGCGCCCACCAAAAAAACATCCCACCAAATATCAGACCCGTACTAAGGATCTCCTGCTTCTCCATAAACCAACGCCCCACCACCATTATGGCAAAGGAAAACACCAGGTCGCCGGAAAAGTCGCGTGAGGAGACATTGCTCAACCTAGAGCGTTTGCGGCAACGGTTGCAAATCGAACAGGATGAGCTTTTCCAGCGGCAGCGGGAGCTTTTACTTCAGGACCGCAGTCTTATAAGCCCACAATCCCAGTTGGGACCTGTGGCCGCAGTCAAGAATAATCAGTTGCTACACAGTCCCCACACAAACTCATATTGGAACTTCACCCAGGGTTTTGTTATAGGACAAGTCAGTGTAATATTCATAATAGTGGTGTTCATCAAGTTCTTTGTGTTTGCCGACCCAACCCCAACCAGCCTGAAAATCAAGTCACGCGTAGATGCGTCTGGTGTCATTGTCCGCCGCGACAAGAAGAAGACGGACGATTCACGCAGTGGTGAGCCAGGTGATGCGGATGACGACGACATGTTCAAAAACAGCAGCGTGTCCACCATCTTGGAAAAGACGTACTACGACGTAGAGACACATGCTCCCGAGACATTGGACTGGTTCAATGTGTTGATAGCGCAGACCATCTCGCAATTGCGGTCGGAGGCCATTTTGTCGGATAATATCTATCACTCGCTCACCGAGTTCTTGGAAACCTCGGATTTGCCTGAATATTTGGACAAAATCAACGTGACTGAGATTGATATTGGTGACGACTTCCCCATCTGCTCCAATTGCCGCATAAAACATAGCCAGGATGGTTCAGGTAGACTAGAGGCGAAGATTGATGTAGATTTGGCCGATACTCTAACGTTGGGAATAGAGACCAAATTGTTGCTTAATCATCCTAGGCCATTAACGGCTGTGCTCCCGGTGCTGTTATCGGTGTCGATTGTGCGATTTTCGGGCTGTTTAACCGTGTCTTTGATCAACACAGGTGATCAAGAATTTGCTGATTTGAAAATATCCACCACGCCTTCACTTTCTTCGGAAACTTCTACTCCTGAACCAGAGGAGATACACGTCCCACAATCTCCTCAAGCACCTTCCTTGGCATCTTCGAGCAGTAGTATCGGGCGGTCTTCTGAAGGACCTTCTCCTTTAAGTCAACCTACAGGTTCTGAGTCCATAGGATCTCCTAAAAAGGCAACTGGTGCATCTTCTGGTGCAGGTCATTCCAAGAAGCCTGATACTGGGAACGAGGAAGGGACAGCTTTAATGTTCTCCTTCTCGCCCGATTACCGGTTGGAATTCACGGTGAAGTCGCTCATAGGATCCCGTGCCAAGCTTCAGGACGTACCCAAAATCTCATCTTTGATCGAGAGCAAGTTGAGAAGTTGGTTCATAGAACGGTGTATCGAGCCCAGATTCCAGGTAGTTAAGCTTCCATCCATCTGGCCCAGAAGAAAGAATACCCGTGAACCAATAAATACAAAGTCGGAAACTGAGCAGTGAAATGTGTAAATATTGTATAAAGAGAATAATGAATATTCAGACCTATAACACACTCCTATCTAGTGGTATTATATGAGAATGAAATAATAACGATGCGTAATAGCACAAATAGTAGTTGCGTGGTTTAATTTTGCAGCATTATTGAGAAAAGAATTTCACCAAGACATAATCCTCTTTACGTTTGACAGCAATTTACGAAGATAACAAAAGCGAAGGAAATATAACGATTTGATTTTTTTCCATTTTTGACGTATATTCTGTTAAATGATTAATAGAGAAATATATTTTGGAATTGAAATTCATGATGTACATGGTAAAACAAAAAAAAAAACTCTCTTAAAGAGAAGTAAGAAATGACGAGAGTGTCCTGATTAATGAACCTGGAGTGCGTTAAGTTACCTTTATAGTGAATATAACCATATATTCTTCACTCTAGTGAGACCCACATACAAATTAAAAAAATTAAAAAATTAAGCCCGACGCGGGGATCGAACCCGCAACCTTTTGATGTCTAACTTAAGAGTCAAACGCTCTACCGATTGAGCTAGCCAGGCTGTTTGTTGAATAATTAGTAATCAAAAAAATCCCATAGAAGTGAGAATCACGTGAAAGAAAAGAGTGCGAATGTAGGAGTCAAAAATGCCCATTTCGACATTGCTTGCGCGTAAGTAGTTCAGTGGTAAAATACAGCGTTCCCATTGCTGTGTCCCGGGTTCGATTCCCGGCTTGCGCAATAGAATAGCATAAGTTTCTTATGTTTTTTTTTTCAATTCACACAGAATGAAGTCATTAAATTTACCCTGATGTTCACCATTACTTATTTGAAGAGATTAGACGAGGGCAGTACCCCGAAAGCAGCGGGAAAAATGTAGGTCATGTGACTGAATTGCGCCTATAAATCCTGCATATAAACAGATCTCAGATGCCACTCAAAAATACGATCCGAGCCCAGGCCATGTAAAAAAACCAGCTAACTGTAGTAATTCCTCTCCACTGGCTGTTTCAGCGACATTTTCAAGTATCGTAGGTGTCAATTGGCCATGGTAGACCCCAATGTGTTGCTCGAGTGCTTTGCAGGAACGCTAGAAAGCAATCCTGACATCCGGCTCCAGGCCGAATCCCGGCTTCGTGAGTTATCGGGACAGCCCGGATTTCTAGGAGCCTGCCTTGATATCATCGCTACGTCCACAGCAACCATCGCTCCAGCCGTTTATTTCAAGAATAAAATTGTCAAGTTCTGGAATTCCAGCCAGAACAGCAACATTCCGGACGGATTACGTATCCAGCACGATGAAAAGCCCTACATCCGGGACCGCATTTTGGGCGTGATGGTCAAAGCTGACTATAACACCAAACAACAGCTCATACCGGCGCTCCGTGTTATTGTGGCACAGGATTTTTCTCTGTGGGACCTGTTGTTGGCCGATACCGGCGCATTGCTTCAGGAAAAGCATGACTCTCAGCTGCAAGAACAGTACTTCTCCCAGCTCTACACGGGGTTGATCTGTTTCGCTGAAATTACTCGCAAGTTCAGATGGGTTGAGAACGAGTCCCGGAGCGAAAAGTTGGATCCTATGATTATCACAGCGTTCCCGCATTTGCTCAACATTGGAAACAGTATTATCGCATCTATTTCGAGCAATAGTTCTGCTACATCAGTCAATTTGAATGAGTTGGCAGCAGAATGCCTCAAAATAATCCTAAAAATTTTCAAATTCGCAACCTACTACGACTTGCCGGAACCGGTAAGACAACCCGGTACCATCCAACAGTGGATCCAATTCCACAATGACGTCACCAACATACCAGTTCCGCAATATGTGATGGCACCCGCGCTCTCCGAACAGGAAAGAGATACCTTCCAAATCTCCAAGTGCTACAAGTGGTCAGTGGCCAACATGTTTCGGTTGTTTTCCCGCTACGCTTACTCCAGCCAGTTGAGCAAAAAGTTCAAGTACAAGGAGTTCCAAAAAGCATTCAACAGCGACATGGCTATGCCACTCATTAACTTTTATTTATCTGTGATTGAAGGATGGTGCCAGAAATGCAAATGGCTCAATAACTCCGCCTTATATTTTGTGTTGGAGATTTTAAGTCAATGTATTATTCACAAGCAGACCTGGCCCATAATTAAGCCCTACTACGACACTTTGCTCAAGTACTTAATTTATCCTATTCTTTGTCCAAGTGATTCAGCATTGTTACTTTTTGAAGATGAACCACAACAGTACATCTCCGTTTACTTCGAGGTTAACGATGAATTTCACAGCCCCGATATAGCAGCCTTGGGATTTTTGGTAACACTTATCCACAAACGGTCACAGACTACGTTACCCAATGTGGTCTCAACCATTTATAATGAGTTGAATGATTTGCAGCATAGTGCAAATGGTGAAACTCTAGAAGTGGCTAAGAAAAAGGAAGGGATTTTACGAATTTTTGGTAATATATCAGACTACTTGACAGATCCAAAGCTCAACGACATTGCTCAATTGAAGTTGGTGTTGTTTCTGTTAGTTGTCCCCAACTTGAACTCGAAGTATAACTTCATTCGAGCCAGAACTTTAGATCTCTTATCTAAGTTCTCCAATTTGAAGTTTGATGAACCACAATACGATGATTTTGTTATTTATCAGGGAATTCTTTCCAATTTCAATCAGACAACGAACTTGGTGCTTAACTACCAGAGTTCGTTGGCGATCCTGGCCTACTTGAGTCAACCCAAGTTCAGATCTATTTTAATCAACATGATTGTGCCTGTTATGTCAAAGTTATTGGAATTGTCGAATGAAATTGACAATGATCTGATCTCGATTGTGATGCAGGAATGTGTAGAAAACTTCAGTGAACAATTGCAGCCATTTGGGGTTGACTTGATGAGCAAATTGGTAGAGCAGTTCATGAGAATCGCCCAAGAAATTGTCGATTTGGATTCAGCCGAGTACGATACATATGAAACCAATGATGATTACGATTCTAATGGACTGAGTGACAAGATAATGGCTGGCATCGGCTTGTTGAACACAATGATTACCATCTTGCTATCGTTTGAGAACTCACAAGAGATCTGCTTGAATTTAGAGCAGACATTTTATCCAATTATCGAGTTTGTAATTTTGAAGAAACTTGACGATTTCTTTGGTGAAATAGGAGAATTGATCGAAAACTCTATTTTCTTGTTGCGATCGATCAGTCCAAACATGTGGAATTGCTTTGAATTGTTGTACCATTCATTCAAAAACGACGACGGTATGTGCCTCATGTATATCGAAGAACTTTCGCCTAGTTTGCAGAACTTTTTGATTTATAGTGCAGTGGGTGCCGGGAGAAATGAGGCTCAAATTATGAGTGCCATACACAAAGAGCATATGCTTGAAATAATTAAGGAGATTCTTGTGAACACTACAGATTCCACCAACGAGTTTATTTATGGAATTGAGCTCGCCCAGACATTTTTATTATCAACACATGACATGACTTCAGTAGCAATTTCTTCTTCGAACAGTCCAAATGCCGAATTAATTATTAATTTGATCCAAAACTTCTTGGAATTGTATAAGGAGAACTTTAAGGAGCTTATGGAGGCAAAAAAGATATCCAACTCCAATATCACGGTCAACATGATAAATATGGTGGTCAGTGGTTTGAGTGTGGATTACCAGAATGTATTAATGATGTTGAAGGAGAGTAACGAGCTTGCGATCTTTTTTGAGAGGTGGTCCAAGATTATTCCATTGTTATCTCGTGTTTATGACATCAAGTTGCATTTGTTGGGTTTGATAAATCTCATGAATTGCAATGAGTCTGAAATTTTGACAATGTTAGGCCATTGGTTATTTATTTTGGTTCGCAACTTGCCTAAGTCGATGACAAATCTAGAGAAGAAAAGAAAGAACTTCGGTTCTGGGTTCGAAACGCAGAAAGTCTATCTTAAGAGTTCTGGTGCCCCTGATGGTGAAGATCAAGATACTCAGGAAACGGGACAGACCAACCAGTACCTTGACTTTTTGCAGCAAGAAGACAATAAGATCAAATCTTTAGAATATTACAGCGAAGAAGATGAAGAAGACGAGGAAGAAGATTATGACGAAGAAGGAGACGAATTTGTGTTGGAGGATCCGTTGGTGACCAATCCACTTGACTCCATTGATGTGTTGTTGGTAGTCAAGAACTATTTGCGTTTGCTCCACCAGAATGATCCCGACAAGTTCAGGTTGATATTCAGCCAAGTGCCAGATACAGACATGCTAAGTCTCCAGACATTGGTTATGGGACAGTAGTGTAGTCCTTTTATAGATTAATAATAGCATATTTGCTGTTGACAACAGCGTATTGTGGTTTTCAGCAAATTAGGCTTTAACAACTGGCCTTGTACTAATCTAGTAAGACTCTGAGATTATAATCAGCCTCATCTTCTTTTTCTGAATTCTCAACAGATTTGGTTGAGCGAAGTTCCATCATAAAGCATCACTAGACTTGATTTTTTAGTAATGCATAGGCTCGGGTGCTTGTGATATCTTACGAGAGATTTTATGAGAGATTTTACGAGAGATTTGACAATTGTGACAAGTTTACACTAGATCACGATGAGCTACGAACTGCAGTATGAAATAGTAGATAAAAAGTGATAAGGAACATTAACACTTGTAAAACATTTACATGTGAAGTTCTTTCCTAAGGGCGATTAGAATACAAAATTCGTAATGGCTATTTTAAGGAAGGAAAAATCGAGTTTTGAATTTATTTAAACCATTAAAAAAACTGAAGATACCCCAAAACGAGTTTTTTTTAAGTTGGGAATCCTAAAAGATCTACGTCTATGTATAACACAATTCTTATATATTTACGATTTGTAGATAAGGAGAGTATGTCTTCAGTAGCAAATATTGATACCAAAGAGTTTCTCGTATTTTACGAAAACTGAACTGTGATTATGGATTACCCCATTTTGGGTGCAATTTTGATCGAACCCTTCATTCATTTCAATGCGAAAAATTATACCGGTCATTAATTATTGAAATCGACTTCTAAAAACAGATTCTATAGAAGATTTGAAAATGATGTTTCCAAAATTAACTCAATCTTTGAATAACCCAGCCCAATTAAACCACATTTATTGCTTAAATATAAAGGAACTGCTTCTGCTCAATTATGTTGTATCGATTGACACTTGTCAGTTGACAAATTTTTTGCAATGGAGAAGTGTCTATTATTAATAGTTGCTTGCTGGTTTTGGCTTTGCTTGCTGACAGCAGCTGAGAATGACTATGGTCATTTCAAAGTAGATTTAGTAAGAAATGCTGATGTTGGAATTGAAGGACTGTATTCTTCGTTCAAGAAGAGAGGGGGCGACGCTTCAACGTATCTTCAAAACAGCAAAAATGGATACTTAGCAGTTCTTAAAATTGGTTCGAACCAAGATTTAGTGGCTGTAGGTTTGGACACTGGTTCATCCGATTTATGGGTGATGGATCTGAATGTAGACTGTCAATATAAAGCTTCGACTAAGAGAGAAAGCAAAATTGATGAATATCCTACGCAAACATGGAAAGAATTTATCTCCAGTACATTTAGCAAGCGGTCTGATAAACAACTCGACAAATCTGCTCATGAAGACGAAGAGACGAATGTTTGTCTTAACCTAGGCTTCTTTGATGCTGCAAATTCGAAGACGTTTAATTTGAACTCAAGTGCTCCAGATTTCTTAATTAATTATATGGATGGGACACTGCTGGAAGGTGTATGGGGTACAGATAACATCATTTTTGGCAATTCAACAGTTCATAATGTTAATTTTGCAGTTGCTCAAAAGTCATCTGTCTTTCGTGGAGTTCTAGGAGTTGGCCTTGAAGCGGTAGAGTCGACTGATTCACAAGGAAATTCAGTGCAATACACCTACCCCAATTTTCCAGAAGCCTTGAAGTCTCAAGGCATCATAAATAAGATTGTCTATTCCCTTTATCTAGGCGATGAGGATGACTCAGCTGGCAGTATCGTATTTGGAGGAGTTGATAAAGCAAAATATAGCGGCAAGTTAACCACATTACCAATATTAAGTTCTCCAGACTTCAATAATGAATTTGCAAGATTCTTGGTTGCACTAGATGAGGTGAAAATATCAAACGGTAAGCATTCCGAAGTAATTGACGAAAATACTTATCGAGTTTCTATAGATTCTGGTACTACTTTGTCGACGTTTCCTGTTACATTGTTAACGTCATTGCTATTGGCTCTAGGTGCGGATGGGGAAGTCGACGAGTCACAGCTATTTATAGTACCATGCATTAATGATCAAAGTGTCGTACTTTCATTCGATCTTAGTGGTTATGTCCTAAAAGTTCCAATTGCAGATTTACTAATCTATGATGTAGACGATCAATGTCTGCTAGCTTTATCAACAAATAACAATGATGATACTGTTACTTTTGGAGATGCAATAATGAGACATGCATACTGGGTATATGATTTAGAAGACCTTCAAATAAGCGTTGCCGACATAGTAATAACGGACAAAGAAGATATCGAAATCGTTACACTGACTATTCCCGGAGCAACTTCGGCTTCAGGTTACTCTAATACACTCATTGAAGATGATTACACCACCTATTTGCCAGATCAATTTAACTTTAAGACTGCTGATACAATCAATGGCGACGATGCACTAACAATTGTTGCAACTCAAGGCGAATTTTTTACTAGTGGATACTATGATGGTCCTAATACGGTTACCCATCAAAATATAGGTGGTCCTGAGTTGATTGGAAATTCAGTTATATTGGCCATTGTTAGTGCTATTGCATCGGTTTTGTGTTTATGGTAATGCATGGGTTAGTTTTGCGTTTGCCATATAACCTTTTCTTGCTGCTCATGGGACAGTGACGTTAACAGCTTAGTTACTAGCAATCAATAACATGTTTCGTCTTCATGTAGTATTGAGATTACATATTGATTAAAATTGCAAAAAATTAATGAACAGCAAAAACATAGCGCAATAGCATACCACAGTAGAAGCGTTTGTTTCTCTTTTATGTCCAGATATACGAGTCTGCTCCATTGTTGTAGGCCCCGTGTTCGAACAGTAATAAATTACCGGGAAAACTAGAATTCAAGCGGTATAATCCAATGGAATATAAATCCAACTGTCAAATTACATTAAAGGTAATATTCCTGAAGCTAACCAGAAATGAAGAGTGTGCAAGTCAATCTCTGCTATCTAGACAGTGGGTTGCAAACATAAATACACAGAAAACCCTGTAGTACGTACAAAAGACTAGTGTTATTGTGTAAAAAACTTAAATTGCTTTGCACAACTTCGAGGGAGGAATTCCATCCCATTAGCAAGAGTATAATATATGCTGAGCATGAACTGACCCTTCTCAAGCAGTGCAAAGCCGGCTTGGGGTGCATTATAGCAGACAAATTTGTTATAGACATTAATCTATTTGATCTGGTCAATATTGGATTCTAAGTATGCGATCGGAATTATAGCCAAAACTGGAACAAATGCTATTAGCAGCTGACATCATAGTGAGTTATTTTTTGGGCGACTGGCAGAATAGTCGGGCACATGGAAAACGGAAGCCTACAACGGTGGTATCTTTTGAATCTTTACCACAATAATGAAGTAGTACTGGAGATGAATGGGCGTTTCCGGTTTTTGCAATCATCAGTATGGCTACCACGCAAGCTAATGTAGATATCTCTAAGTTGTTTCTCAGGACACCAACGTCTATTACGGATGCTCTGTTCTGAAGACTACTGTTCTTGGCGACCCCAGTATCACGGGTTCACAACTGCTGCTTCGGCACAGAGGAACTGTGTCTACACATTAGCCTAAGGCTGGACAATCTAACAAAGAAATACCGAGTAGCTACAAAATACGTAGAGTAAGCAACAGTAACTGCTATAGAATGTGTAGATAGTACAGATAGTAGAAAGTACCGGCCCTACAGACGGATAGAGTGTACAGTATAGAGTGTACACACTATATAGGTTGCTGTTTGCTAGTGTTCTCACCCGGTGCAACGTGCGGCTTGTGTAATATACTAATTAGTGTTTAGTTTAGTGTGTGCCCTAGTGTGTAGTGTGCAGCAGTAGAGCATGGCCTCCTAACGCAGATCGGGCCCAATCCGGATTCGCCTGCCTCGCTACATCCGATTTCGACAAATCCCACCCTGTTTCACCTGGGCCTTATTTTGCTACCGGATCACGGCTTTAAACAAGCTGTGAAAAATATGCACCGGAAAACGTTTTTGATGTGTCAAGCAACGTGGGCCGTTGCAAAAATAAAAAATAAAAAAAAAAAACCACACGAGCTCAAATTATACTGAAATGCACTCTACACACGAGTGCTAATAAGGGGGACCGTAGATAGTATAAAGGGGACACTAACCCTGGGGGAATAGTTTAAACCATACATTGTAGTTGTTGTATATATTGTACACTTATCGCCACAAATTGTCAGCGCATTAATAAAAGTCCCCGTACCAACACCCCCCATATTCAGCAGAGTGTACCACCCATAATTCGGCAATTACACCACTATCGCTAACCAACTGTAAACGTAAGCTGCCCATTTAAAAATACCCACCACCACCTAGTAGTCACACCAGCAAAAAAAAACACCCAGTTGCCCACTTCACACCGACCCCCAAAATTCCCACCAAAATGCAAATATCCATACTAGCTGCTGCCCTCTGGCTTGTGCCCTATGCCGCTGCACTCAACATATTGTTGTCTTCGTCGGACTCGTGGGTGTCAAAGAACCCCAGAAGCTTGTACAACACGCTCACCAACGAGGGGCACAACGTGATCTTGGTTGCGCCGCTCTACTTCAACAACCGGTACTTGACCATAGACGACTTCAACAACAAGACCAGCTCCAACTTGGTTGACGGGGGCGAGTTTGGCCACTTGCTCGACATCAACCAGGTGTACTACAAAAACATGTTGAAAATTAATACCCAGTTGCCCAAAAACGTGCAGCGTTCCAAGGTCTTGGCCAGACAGGAAAAGCTCCTCAAGCGGTCGCACAGATCCGACCAGTTTGGCCACGACCCGTTGGACAATCACATCTGGTATGTGAACTCCAACCCCATGTTGACGTTGAAGGTGGCGTTTGACGTGATTTTGCCGCAGTTCTTGCCGGACTTCCAGCCCGACTTGTTAATCTTCGGCCCCAACGAGAAGAACAGCAACCTTGAGTTGCGCCAGGAGATTGCCGACATGTTGCTCGACGAAAACAGGGCCATTTCTGCCATGTACATCGAGACCAACGACAGCCACAACATCTACTACCAGGACGAGAAGTACTTCAACATCAACAACTTCATCGACAGATTCTACAAAAACAACATCTTCTCGAGAAACTTGCGTTTCATCAACAGCAGGGTGCTCTCGTTAATCGACCAGTTTGCCCACAAGGACAGAGACAGCAACCAGGCGTTGTTCTACACCGTGGAGTTCCCCTCCATCAACCACCAGATGTCCAAATGCACCACCTCCAACTCCAACCGCATGAACAACCCCAAGTTTGTCTTGTCCAAGCCGCCGCTGAAGCTCAGCAAGAAAAGCTTGCTCCGGTTGCCCATCTTCACTGTCGACGAGGACTACGCCATTTCGGCCGATAGCGACGCAGGTCAGGTGATCATGCTCAGCGAGCAGATAGAGTCCCCTGACACCGACGCCAAGTCGTCCCAGATCCTCAGCGACTGCAACATCAGCTTCAGAGTCCAGAAAATGTAGGTAATAGCACTTTGTAGCATTTTAATAGATACCATAGAATATCGCAGCCTCCGTAGTGCAACCCTTCCCGATTGGGAACAGGCCCGAAAAATATGTGGTCATATCACGTGCCCGGGCTTATCAGATTATCTGATGGCTCCAGCTGAAAAATGCTCCGTTTTGCAGTTTCTGCACACGGGAACAACGTGACACAACCGATGCCTGCACTTGTCCCGACCATCTCGCGGTCGTCGCTATACTCGAAGCTTCTGACTGTGGTTTCGAAGGAGAAATTGGGCACCTTGTCCTGCATTTCTCTCATCGTCAACAAGATCATAGGAACAGGTATATTCCTGAACCCGTCCATTATATTCAAGTACCTCGACGGCAATGTGGGGCTATTTCTATCGTTGTTTCTTTTGGGAGGCGTTATCATTTTCTCGGGCCTCATCATATACCTCGAGTTTTCCCTCAACTTGCCGATCAAAAACGGCGGGGAACTCAACTACTTGTTGCGTACTTTCAACCACCCCAAGGGACTTATCGGATGCGTCTATTCGTTTCTGATAGTGTTGTTAGGGTTCAGTTCCGGCAACTCGTACGCTTTTGGCAAGTATATCCTTTTTGCCTTCACAGACCAGCTGGAGAACAACATCAATGAAGCCCTAGTCAAACTCATCGGTGTGGCCTGTATCACGTTTTGCATCGTGTTGCACATGCGATACCCCAACCAAGGCACGCAGCTTTTCAACTTTCTCGGTATTTTCAAATTGCTCATCCTTGTCCTTATCATTATGATCGGAGCTATGGCTACAGTGGGCATAATAGACGTCGAGCCAACTAATAACTTCACTAACATATGGCTGTTCCACAAGCTGGCCACCGAATCATCCGCATCTGTTTACAATGTATCGGTGGCCTTGCTCGAGATTATCTACTCGTTTAAGGGCTGGGAAAACGTCAACTACGTGCTCAATGAGATTGAAAACCCATACCACATATTGACCATTGCAGCACCGTCCGCAGTGTTGTTGACCACGATTCTTTATTTCTTGGTCATTATCGCCTATCTCATAGTTATACCGAAAGAAGAGCTTTTGAATAGCGGTGTGTTATGTGCGGGTATATTCTTCAACAAGATATTTGGTGAGAATATCACGTCCCACTTGTTGCCGATCTTGATCTCGTTTTCCAATTTGGGCAATGTGCTAGTGGTCTCGTATGCCCACTCGCTTGTCAACCAGGAGTTGGCCATGAATAACTACATTCCCTTTGCAAAAGTTTTCCAGAACATCAACTACTCCCTTTTATTGCACTGGGCGGTCACTGTCTTGATCTTAGTGGGACCACCGCTGACAGAAATCTACGAGTTCGTGGTGAATCTTTACATATACCCAGGTACGTGGATCAACGTCATGATCAGTTTGGGCTTACTCTACTTGAAGTTCAACAAACGCTCCGAAAACTGGAACGAATTCAATACCATAGACCACTCGAAAACGCACGACGAAGATGACTATGTGATCGAGCAGAATGAAAGTGAAGAGGATATCAACGATGATGATGAAGTACAAGACTTTAACCCGCGCAGTCGCAACTCGCACACTGACCGCTTATCTAGGCTCTCCATTTCCTCATCAACATCTTTGTTACCTTCTTCAAGTCCATCCAGAAAGATCATAAAGGCTCCATTCGTATGTGTGTTCTTGTTCCTCACGGCCAACTTATTTTTAGCATTATTCCCATTTGTCCCACCACCAAATAAGGACTCCATGGTAATACCATTTTGGTTGTTCCCAGTCATCGGAACAGGGGTTCTTGGTGCGGGAGCTGTCTTCTATTACTTGCGTCCGTACGTGCATTTGTTTCTCGGTTCCATTAGTGATGTCAGTGAGATCAAGTACGAGGACGAGTATCAATGACATTAATTTATTTAACGTAAATAGACTGTTTTGCTGTATGTATGTATATATATGAAAATATGTGACTTGCAACATCACCACGTAGTGTTGGACGAAAGTAGAATCAACTTCTTCTTCTTCTTCTTCTTCTTCAGTCCTCCAGCGGCCTGTTCCTGTTTCTGCATCTCCTCCTTAGCCCTACGGATCATCTCCTCCGCATCCCACCCATCATCATATTCATCGTCAAGCTCGTTACTTTCATTATCGTTGCGTTTGGGTATCTTGGTTCCCCACACCGTCGTCTCGTACTGGGAAGAGGGGGAAGTTGCGCTGCTCAATCCGTTTTCTGCATCTTCGTCATCTTCTTCGTGTGTACCCTCGCTATTACTTTCATGCTCAAGCACGGGCAAGTAAATGTTGCGGCGGTTGTCGTTGATGGAAAGACTCCCGATGCCGTAATCCAACTCGTCCACATTATGGCCATTGTGGCTGTTGTTCTCGCTGATGAAAAAGTTACGGTTGCGTATCTCTTCTTGCGTGATGGCCCGTCTCTTGTTCCGTTCCTCGCGCTTGAACTTCTTGGTTGATGTGTTACTTCTGCGCGTCAACTCGTCCTTGAACATGGACCAGACGTTTTCGTCTATGCGGTTTTTCCAGTCACACTCAAGGAATCCTAGCTGCGTTCCTACAGGCAAATGCGACAAGTACTTGTACTTGGACATGGAGGCCTCTTCGGTGAGCTCCTCGAATTTAATATTCTCGATCTTGGCCACTATGCTCAGGGGCAAGTTCTCGTAGCTATCATTGTAGCAAGCCTTGAGAACCTTGATGTCGAGCGGAGACAACACGTAGGTGGCATTGGTATCAAAGCCGGTCTGGTAGTAGTAGTACTTTCTGAAGTCGGACACCGCCGACTGAGAATTAGCCCCGTCGGGCGAAGAGCCACTGCCCTTGCTCCGCTCCGACCAGTTGTGGATCTCCTTGTCAATGTTGTCTAGCGCCATCTGCACGTACTTGTAGCTCTCGTTGTACAAGCTCTTTTCCTCCTCGTAGTTCATGTGGATCTGCACCTTTTCCGCCTCAAACATGTCCAACAAGTACTTGGAGGACCCCTTGAAGATCCGGCCGTACCTGTTGCAGTCTACGGTGGAGTCGTTGATCCAGGGAATGGTGCCCACGACGTCGTGATACTCCTGCATGCTGCGGGGAAGCGGCACGAGCCTGTTCTGGGGCCGTGCCATGAGCGTCAACACCACCTCGTCGCGCACCTTGGGCACCTCGAACCGGCTGTCCACGTGATTGATCGCCACCGGCTTCACCTCCTCCTGCCGGATAATGGACGAGCACAACGGGCACTCCTTGTACTTTTCCACGATGGCCAGCAGCTGCTTCTTCTTGGCCTCGGGCACCTCGCTGTCGAGCAAAGAGAGAAGGCACTTCAAACACACAATGTGCCCGCACGAGGTGAGCATGCGCGGCGCAACGATATCGTCGCTCAAGCAAATCGGACACGAGTTGCCCTGCGGAACAATGATGCGCATGATGTCCTTGACCGGCACCGGCACGTTGGGGTCCAACTCCTGGCGCCGGTAGTCCTGCGTGTAGTCCACCACGAACTTGTAGTGCACGTTGATGAACCGCATGCCCTTGAGCGGGATCTTATGGGCCGCGTCCCTTTTCGGGCGGCTGCCGCTGCCCCGGCGCGGGGTCCGGCTGTGGTTGTGGTGGAACTCGGCCAGGTCCCGGTACGACTCGTACTCAAACAAGTTGTCGAGCGAGATGCGGGCCCTGCGGCCCTTGGGGCCACGCATCACGTGATCAAACCGGTCGTAGATGTCGTCGGGGGAGCCGCCCGGAACCGGGAGAGCCGGCGCCGACGCCGGCAGCTGCTTGTGCCGGGCCCGGGGTTTGGACTTCTGGCTCTGTTTCTGGCTGGGGTAGTAGTTCTGCAGTCTGGTTTTGTCGCCCGAGCTCGTGTTGGGTACCGGATTGCTCCCGGAAAGGTTGGTGCTGCTGCTGGAGGCACTGGAGTCGGTCTTGGTGATCATTTTAGCGGCGGTTATGTTTTCCATGCGTGGGGGTTTCTGCTGATCATGAGTCAGGATACTCACGGGGGTGGAAACCGAGGATGGTGGGGGTGAAGGGGCCGGTTTTTTGGGCGGAAAAAGCGGCACACGGTCTGCAACACGAAGCTAGGCGGATAGGCTCAGTCACAACCTGTCCAGCCTAATGGGATGCCTGGGGGCGTGTGGTGGGTGTGGAGCATCACTCTCACGCAGTGGTGAAAATGGATGGGCCATCCGCGGGAGAGTGCAGGTTGGGGCGGGGGTTTTGCGGGTTGCGCCCGGCGGTGTTTTGCAGGTTAGCCCCGGATCTCGCGTTTTGCAGGTTGCGTGCACCCACCCTATTTCCCAGCGGCAGCCCTGGAAAACACCCACCACCACCGCACTATCCCGCATTGCCATGTCTGCCGTGAAGAAAACCAACCTCAAGTGAGTATAGCCGCCTAGCCGGAGCTGCACGCAGCCCGTTTCCCGCATAAAAAAACGTGTACTAACCGCCCCAGTTCCGTGTCGGATCTCCGCCAGACCACCGATGACAGTCTAGCCGGAGTGCTCACCCAATTGGGGTACGACGAGTCGTTCAAAATCACAGACATCAAGCTCGCATTGGGCTACTTGACGGTGGTGATCGCCGGACTTTTGTACTTGGTAGATAGAAAATACGACTTCCACGAGTCCTACAACGTGGTGGTGGCGTCCATTGGGTTGTATGCCCTCGTAAGCGCCGCCATGCTCTACTTGAGCCGTAAACACAAGAACTTGAAGTACGTGGGGTACACGGAAAAGGGCGAAAAAATCGCCATTGCCGGCTGGAGCACCAAATACGACCCGGTGTACTACGCCCGGATCACGCTCAACGACAAGACGGTCATAGACGCGCAGTTCGAGTTCACCAAGTTTTTCGACATCACGGGCTATTTCAGCGGCGAGGCGTTCAAGGGTTTGTTGCAGGAGGAAATAGGCAAAAAGTCGCAGTAGGTGGTACGTATCCTATTTGAGATTGGAGTCGGTAAAAGCAGGTGCCATAACACGTATGTATATACCCATTGTCTATTCTATCAGATTGGGGTCATTAAAAGTGGTGATAGTCTGCCATAATCCGTACGTATATACCTATTATCCATTCTATGAGATTGGGGTCTTTAAAGTCGCAGCAGTGTACGTATACCTATTATCCATTCTATGAACGTGGAGTCTTTAAATCACAGCAGTGTACCTATACCGATTGTCTATTCTATAACCTTGGAGTCCATGCCCGAGAAATACCGACAGAGTCTCTGCACAACAAACGGCGCGGCTCTCACGCCAGGGAGCAAGTTGGCGTAAAGTGGCGTGCTGAGCACCCCCACTTCACCGTAGTTGATCTTCCTCACTATCCTCTTAGCAAGCCAGTTCGCCGATACTACCGGAGCGAGCCACGCCAGAGACGGTTTCACGTCCAGGAACATGCTGGTGGATAGCTGGCCCGGTGTGGCGAGTAGAAGCCTGATCTGTGGATACTGCCACAACTCCTCTGTTAGCGACTCGTGGATCAGATACATAGCGGCTTTACTGGCCGAATACACCGACAAGTTGCGTGGAGCAAGCACCGCGAGTATCAGCGACACTGTCACGATGTACAAGCTGTCGTTTTTGAAGTGTGCAAGGTGGTTATCAAGCACCAACCGCAACATGGCTATGGGCGAAAACGTGTTGACGTTGAATATGTCCGAGACAGCTCTGTCGCTGAGCCGCAATAGCGACTTGTTGTGTCGTACACCAGCGTTATTTATGAGCACACTGATGTGCTTGTTTTCCTGTCGCAATGTGTCTATGATTTGCAGCACAGTCTGTTTGACCACCGCTGTATCGGATAAGTCGCATGGCCAGAATTTGACCCTGTCGTCGCTATTTTCGACCACAGCCTTGTCCAACACTATGATGCGGCTTATATTCGTGTGCAAGAGCTCACCGATGATTTCTGCACCAAGCCCACTGGCACCTCCCGTAATTAGCGCTATATCAGTGGCGCATATGCTTTTCCACGGCTTACCGTACCGCACTTTGCAATATCCATTTACCAATACAAATACAACAGTTGCTATAGCGAGCACGGCTACTGTATCCAATACCCAATTCGTATGCGTGGTTCTGCAACAGTTAGTACTTTCTCAAAATGCTACCAGCTAAACGCAACTTACATTACTAGCACACTGGCGATCACTATACCCCATGGTATACTGTGCGTCCCCACACCCATCTGAACACACTGATATTCATGTGCAATGGCAGAGTTGAAAATTAACATCCATAAGCGCAAAACTGCACCATAAAAAATACTCGTAAATGTTGCACCCATTATGTACAGGAATTGTCTATTTGCCTATTTGCCTATATATCCACCTTTTGCAGATTACTGTTATCAAAGTCGTATCCTCTGGCAATCCCACCAGTACCTTCTTCAAGGAGAGCACCATCAGATTCCACTTCTTCATCTTGCTGGAAATCACTGCCCAATCCGGTCCAGTGTCTTTCTTGCAACCGTGAAGCAGAGGTTGAAACGGTATTTTTGATGGCTACCGCGTTGGAGAATCTCTTCACAAGGCTGTTGGAGGTATCATCACCATTTTCATCACCATTTTCTTCCTGTGCGGTGATACTAAGGTGGTGCAATTGCCGTAACGGCCGTGAAGTACTCACAAGTCTGCCTGTCACGGGATCGAAAACTGGCGCAGCATCTTCTCCATCATCTGCATCATCCTCAGACTGGTCTAATTCCTCATCCTCTTCATCATCCATGTTGCTTAATACCCTGTTGAAATCTGTAATCCACTTGCCAGTCCAAGTGAGTTCATCGCTCAAAGCAAGCAACAACTCGTACGGCGTTACAATTGGCTTGAAATACTCGTTGCTCTGGTCTATAATAATGCCCTGGTGATCACATCCCAAGATACACCACATGTCTATGCTCTCAAAGTTGGCCAACTTTGCCACATTGGGTTTGCCCACCACGAAAATGTAGTGCTTTTTGCCCGCGTCCTTGATTTTCTGGGCCATTTTGTTTATCAACTTCTTGGTGTTCATGAGCGACAACGTATTCACCAACAACCCGATCGTACCCGCTGTCCGTGCCATGTGCATGTATCTATAACGACGCATCAAGTTGGGGAAAGGTCCCTGCGATACCTTGTTGTCAGCGTACGTCGACACCGAGTTAAATGTCGTGGTGAGTTGTAGCAACCTGGGACTCTCCGGTACGGTGATGTGAAATAAGTTGTATTCGGAAAGCTCCGATTCCACTTCCTCATCGCTCGTTTGCAATCCTATTATGTTTCTGTTTAATATGTTCACAGTACCAGAGATTTCTGCTGGTTCATAGCCTATGATGTTTGAAACAGATTCAACAGGCAATTCTGCATACGCTAAGTTGCTGTAGCTTCTCCTGAGTGTTTCGTACAAGCTCTTCAACAAATACGTGTGTGGTGAGTCTGCCATCAAAAGGATCTTTTCTTCAGTTTCCGCATATCTTTCTTTAAATTGCTCTATCAACACAGAAAGATCAAGTAGTGGTTTACCTAGCACATAAGCCACTGGTAGCTTATCAACCACATTCAAACAGGCATCGCCAAAGTGAACCACAAGATCACTGTTCACATGCTCAGCAGCGACCTCATCGACACAGCATGGAGAATACGAGGTATCCGCCAATATCCAAATACGCTGTGACTTCAGTACAGATTTTTCCACATCACATGATCCACCGCAACATTGCGATTTAGTTGCTGGTTCGGACTCGGACTCTGAGCCTATGCTGGTGGCTCCAAGTCTGCTTTGCAACTCATGCACTATGGTGGCAGAATCGCACACCAACGCATCTGGGAACTGCAATGTAATTCGCAAATAGAGCGGAATGTCGCTGTTATCCTGTTTCTGCAGCAAAAATGTCACCAACTCATCAATGGAGTAGTAGGCATATATTTTGCGCTTTATCTCATCTTGGTCTGCTCCAGCACTGAGATGCAAATGGGATCTCAAATTCACCTCCGACTGCACACGGTCAAATTGAAATGTGGTATCGTCCTGGTACGTAGATAACGCTGGTGCTACCACCACATCTTCTTCTGTCATTTCAGTTTATTTCACCTACAAAGGCTGTTATATATATTAGCATCTATAAACATTTTTGCTTACATCAGTATCTAACAATTTTTCAGCGCGACATTCAACGCGACTTTTCAACGACTTTTTTTTTGCACCTAAATGCTACCAGCCCATTCAGCATCAATGGGTCTATACACACTGACTTTTCCCTGCACCAAGTCCTTCAAAACATACTGGCCATCGACTACTTGTCTAACTCCGTTCACATTCTGCTCGGCAACCTTGATAACTCCGTTGTCGTTGCCCAAGACGACCGCCGTATGGTCAGGTGCCCCAACATGTTGCGTAGCGCCAGTCTGGTGGTTTTCAAACCGACACAGCTTAAATTGCAAAACATCACCGCGTCTCACTTCGTCGAGCTGAGTGCTTAGCGCTACCTGTCCATTTACGCCTTCAATCTCCAAGATAGGATAACCATGGTGGTAGTACTGCGACACAAACGCATGTTTTCCGCAGCCCTTGAGAAGTGCATCACGTGCTAAGTCCCAGCACTCTCCAGATCCCACCTGTTGTCCGTAGTGGTGTTCACACCAGCCACCAATGTATTCTCCGTATTTGTTGTGGTACTGCATCAATTCAGATTTGGTGGGTACCTTGTTTGTAATGGGCAGGGGAATAAACTCACTCACCGATACCTTGGGGTTGTGCACACCAGTATTGGTCCAGCTAATGGTGTACCTGATAATAGACAAGTCCTTTAACCGGAAATTTAGCTTGCGCTCATAGTTTGTGACCGACCCGGAACTTGAGTACTGGATCGAGGTGTTGTAGTTAAGACCCGAAAGGTCACGTGGCAACGTCAATCCGCCCGACAAGTTGGCGAACCAGCCAGATTGCAATTCCAAGTCTAGACTAGGAGGCCCAGTTTGCACAGGTGTTGGTGGAGGAATGGCTGCGGGGCTTCTGACGTAATTCCGGGCTGGTGGAGGCGGAGGTGTGGCTGATTTGCTACTGTGAAAAACAGCTTCAACCGGAACCTCTGGTTTTGTTTTTGGTTTGGGAGCAATTTCTGGTTTGGCTTTCACCTCTGGCTTTGGTTTGTGTGGGATTTCCGGTTTTGGTTTGTGGGGCACTTCCGGTTTGGCTTTGACCACAGGCTTAGGAATACCGCCGGCTCCCTTTTTGAGCTGGTTATTAAGCACCAGTCTGAAATCTACCTGTTCCGCATCTTCTTGTACTAGCTCTTTATGTGGCTTTTTTGCAATAGGGGGTGGTACTTTTGCTGGTTTCACCACTTTTGGCTCTTCGTTTATATGCGTTTCCGCAAATCTCTGAGCAATCTGGGCTGCAAAGTTAGGTTGGTTGTCCGACACTGGTACTTCCGGCGTAGCAGTTGTATTTACGTGTTCAGGCTCATCCTCTATCGAGTAAGGAGGAGGTGGCGACTCTGAGCCAGTCAACGTCGACAGTTTCTTTACCGGTTTTGGAGGTGGGGCCTTCTTAACGGGAGTGTCGTGTCTAGAAGGCAAAAGGGGAGCCGACTCGAAATCAGAGCTGTCTGTAGTATCAGCTAACTTCTTCTTTGGCTTTGCTGGCGGTAAGTGGGACAGTTTATCTGGTTTGGCGACTATTTGCTCATCAGGACCCCTGTATATTTTAGGTGGTGGAAGGAATGAGGATAAGGGTTTGGACTCTAACTTCGCAGTGGTGGGAGGAGTAGGCGTAGTAGTTGCAGCAGAACTGTTAGAGACAGAAGCACTAACAGCCTTTTCACGTGACGGAAGAGTTGGTGGAGCTCCGATTCTGGGAGGCGCCTGCGGTTTTGCAGCCGGTCTTACGTTTACGCTGTCTTCTACACCACGGTAAATTCGAGGTGGTGGAGGTCCCACTTTGCTGAGGTCGATGTCGAGAAAGTTGGACTTGGCGGGCAAAGCAGGTTCTCCATTGGTAGGAGTAGTTGTAGCAGTAGCAGTAGCATCAGCCGTATTAGCACTCGTAGTAGTTGTAGCAGCAGCAGGATTAGTAGGCGGTTGCGGTATTTGTCTAGACGGAGCCGTTGGGGCTACGGGCTTCGGTGACTCCGAAGTACCTCTGTTCTTGTGAATCGGTGGTGGAGCAAACTGAGAAGGGTCCGGTAACGGCGTTCTCGGCTTTTGTTCAGTCGGTTCATTCAGGTCTACACGAACACCAAAATTGTATTTTGGTTTATCATCTGCTGGGAGTGGTTGTGCTGGCTGATTTGGTGGGTACAGAGATTCAGTTGGAGGTGGTGGTTGGTACTGGTTAGGCGTAGCAGGCTGATACTGATTGGGCTGGTACTGATTAGGCTGGTACTGATTAGGCTGTGGTTGTTGTGGTTGGGGTGGTACTCCGTTGTACCCGGCCTGAATCTGTGGATTATGGTACGGCGAATCGTATGTGATGGAATCATTGCTAACAGTACTTGCTGGAGGAATAGAAACCGCAACAGGCATTGGAGCCGGAACTGGGGTAGGAACTGGTGCCTGAACTGGTGCCTGAACCGGTGGTTGCACAGGGTTTCTGGCAGGAGGTGTAGGCAAAGCCCGGGCTGGAGTGGCCGGAGCAGCCAGCGGCGTTTGCTGATACTGCATCTGTTGTGGTTGCTGCGGTGGTTGGTTTTGTAATGGCTGATTCTGCGGTGGCTGCTGTCCTGGAAATGCCTGGTGAACAGCTTGCAGAGCGGCCTGCTGGACTCCATTCAGAACTCCCAGCAGAATTGCGCTCAGAAGTTGATTCTGGAGCTGTTGCTGGAAAGACTGTTGCGGAGCTGCCGGTTCGGCTGGCTGTTGCGGAGCTGCTGTGTACTGTGGAGTTGCGGGCTGAACCGGTGGCTGATACGTGTTTGGTGCCGGAGACTGCTGGTACTGGGGAGGAGGCTGCTCATATTGCTGCGGTTGCTGCTGCTGTTGTGGTTGTTGCAGATATTGCTGGTATTGCTGGGGTTGTGGGGGTTGTGGGGGTTGTTGCTGTTGGTATTGCGGCTGTTGCTGCTGGTACTGTTGCTGCTGTTGCGGCTGCTGCAGCTGGAATTGAGGCTGTTGCTGGTAGGGCTGCTGAAACTGTGTCTGTGGTGCCTGGGGCGCCTGTGCTGGCTGCTGCTGGTACTGGTTCTGCTGTGGTGGTGGTGCTTGGTAGTTCAGAACTCCGCCCCGGCCAGGGGGAGCGTAGGTTCCGACATTCCGCTGTGGGGGAGCCGGAAACGATTTTATTTGCTCAGCACTGGGCTTTGGCAATGGGGCCATATCAACAGGAGCTGCATTGGCTTCCTCTGATGGGTTGGCACTGGAGTTGGGGTTGTTTCTGTTCTTGTACATCAGGTAGCCACCCTTACCAGCAGCTTTGGCACCACGGCCAATGCCTTTAGCGGTGGCGATTCCTGCGGATTTGAATTTGTCCTTGTTGTTATCCCAAAACGACATTGTGTAGCAGCGATAGACGTGTGAATCTCGGGGATGGTGTACGGAATTGGGTGAGTGTATGGAGAATTAATGTGGTAAGGTGAGATCTGAAAAATGGGTGTGCGGCTCAGTGCGTACTGTTAAATAGGAGAGGAGACTTAGCGAGAACACATACCACAATGTACTACGTTATGGTGGTAGTGGTGTTTATGTGGGTAGTGGTATGTGAGAGGGTGTTCTGCTGTTGTGCATTTACCTGTTCCTTACGTGGAACAGTATTCAGCGGTGCCTGAATAGAGTAATACATGGATTAATCATAGTTGCAAAATCCAATGTACTTTTGGTGGATACAGTTTCATGAAGTGCGCACCTGTGTAGTGCTGGATAGCGATGCTTATGTAGTATAGGAGCAAATACTAGTAGATATATCTGTATCTGTATTTGTAACTGTATCTTTATATGCATATGTTATGCCCCTTATATGTACTAATACAAATCGACATCAATATAGCAACTAGTCTATGGCAATTACCAACAAGTAACTGAGAACACTGCCCGCAGCAAGCCCCACACTGAGAAACACACTGGTAAAACCTCCAGCCGCCTCCTTCTCTTCGTCGCTGTCACAGAAATCGGCCACAATCATGAAACACGACGTGCACAACTGGCCATTCGAAATCCCAAACACAAGCTGGAGAAAAATGTACCATGCATCTGAGTTGATAATGGCACTGGACTGGTTGGCTGCTGTGTAAGGGTGGATGTTACAGGTGAAAAACAACGGAATAAACACAAGCCGCAGCACCGAGTACAAAATGAGTGTCTTGGGGTTGGTGATAAGCATGCGTAACCGGGGATACCCGCACAAGATCCGGCCCAAAAGATCGCCCAAGTTCCAGATGAGATATATAAATGGAATGTAGATTTCCTTACGATAGAACCAGAAATTCAGCTCTGTGTGGACCGACTCTATAGTGGATGCAAACACAGGGAATATCAACGTGATGCTGAAGGTGAGGAAGATGGTCAGCACAATGAGTTTCAACTTGGACCACAACACCGAAAAGGGAACATGCGTCTTCTGCTTGATGTCCGGCTCGTCCACCGTTTCTGGCTCTGGCACACCGTTCAAAGGCTGTTGCTCCTCCACCATCAGATTCAAAGCGTTGTACGTAGCTTCTACGCGGTGGTGGTTGATCCAGTACATCAAAAGAAGCGACACCACCGAAATCAAACTGGCGGTGATGTAGTAAACAAACACACCAAAGTTCTTCTCTACGTGATAGTCTTCATCGGTGGAATCGGCCCGTTTTTTATCGCCGACGAGCAAGATGGATATAATAAGCGCTAGCGCCGGTAACACTCCCGCTACGGCCTGGCCCACCATCACGGCGTTGGCGTAAATCCCGCCCAACACATTTACAATCGCCATGGTACCGTTCTGGGCCAAACAAGTGGCCATGGCCGATATCAACACCATCGCCATAAGCAAGCTGAAAAACACGGTATCGTCCATCATGATGAACAAGTCCGATATACACGAGACCGACATGAAAATAAACACGAAGATGGTCAACCAGAGCCCGATGCTAACCCGAAACTTGTAGTTTACACCGGCCTGTGCCTGCGACAAGTAGTAGTTGTACAAAGTTGAGGCGATCGTCGACACCGACATCATGGTGGACGAGTAGATTTTGATGAGCGACGGCGAGTGGCTGAAGCGTTCGCCGTAGTAGGCCGAGGCAGAGAGAAAACAGTTCCAGGGCCATAATAAGGCGATTCCAACCACGGTAAACGTGATGTAGCGGAGCTGCGAAAGGCTGAGCGTGTAGAAATGGCCTATTCTGAACACGGCAGGGTCGTATTCGCCATTTTCAGGACCCGCTTGTGACTGAGGTTGCGGTTCTGGCTCATTATTGTAATCACCAGAGTCGGTGGAGCGGTGCGACGGCATGGGTTCTAGTTGGATGCCTGATTCGGGGTCTGGCGTCTTAAAATTCAGCAACGTGGTAGGTGCACTGGTGGCGCGTGGATGTACGGAGTTAGATATGGGAAAAGTGGAGCGGCAGTGTGGGTTGTAGGATGGTGAAATGGGTGAATTTGGCGATGGTGAAATTTTAACCGCGTTCTTATCAATTGTTTGGTAGTATACAGTACAATTGGACAGAGATACAATTTGTGTCGTAAATGGCATGTATTGTACGTGGGTTAGTGTAGCGTATAAGAGGAGAATAGGTCAAGTGACAATAATATTGTATTCCGGATGTTACACCTACTTTAAGCTGCCATAAACGTAGTAATGCTGTACAATAGATTACCGTACAGATACTGGGCACAGTAGGCACATTACTCTACACAATTAGTGCATCACACAATGGATGCTTTGTATAATATATTCTCTGCGCAAGCATTACTATACAATAGAACACGCTACAACACAATGCCAAAACATATGCCATACCGCAAACACCTTTCAAAACCACAGCAGATAGCACTGTCGAATCAAATACAATTTCGCAGCAAAAAAATCACATACAATAAATATTTCTACCGATACTCATATACATCCGCTATACTCTAATTTTGGAACGGATGGCGAAACTCAACCTTGTTGGAATGATTTGTAGTATATTTGTCATGTAGATTGCGCAAATCCTGCGATTCATGGTGTTCTTCCGGTTCCAATTGCGATCCGGACCGGCTAGATACAATCTGGCGCAACTCATTTAGGTCCTCCACTTCTGTCGAAATCAAGTCCAAAAGATCCTTCTCGATTTTGAAAAACACCCGCATGATGAGGTAGTTGGGCTCTTTAAGTGGCAAGCGAAGTGGGGATCTATCAGAAAGCCAGAAATGGCCCCGCTTGGCCACAGAAGCACGTGACTCCCTTCTCTCATTCTCAATAACCAACGTTGTTTTATCCAAACTGTCGAGGATGGACGCCCATTCTTGGTGGTTGTATGTTTTGAACGGGTTCTCGATGGAGTCGTTGATGAGCGGCTTGAGTCTACTGAGGATGTTGAGGATGTTTTCATATGTATCTTTCTGGTTGATCATCTTGCTGGTGATTTTCTCTCTCACCACTTTCCAATCCTTGTGGTCCTCTGATTCTTTCTTGGAATCAAGCATTTGCCCAAAGTTGTCCATAAATTCCATATTCCCAGGAATGTCTGAGCTCAAATCACTGACATTTTTATCCTCCTCGTCACTGATGAACTGCTCAACATCATCGTGGATCTCCTTCCGCATCTTCTTGTGCGCTCTTTTCTCATCTTCCAAGTCGTCCCTGAATATGAACTTGGACAAATAAAAACTCAACGTGTTGGCAAAATCAAAGAGCTTATCACCAACATTGGAAATCAAAATTGTCATAAGTGGCACCGCAGACACCGCCCACGATACAAAGAAAACACGGCCCAATGTCGTCTTGGGCGCATAGTCTCCGTACCCAATGGTAAGTAAGCAGAGAAAACAGAAATATACCCCATTGAAATACGACCATCCTTCGGTGAAATGGAAGACGGTAGCGCCAACGAGCCAGAACACCATGAATATCACTATAGTGGCAATAAGCGATACGTTCAACTGATGGGTCTTCGCTCTTCTTCTGATCACCCGCATACGGTGAAACGATTCCTCGGGCGTGATTTCAATGCCCTTTGCAAGTAGCGCCTCCACCTCTTTTATCCGTCTTTTCTCGATTCTGTCCCAGAAAATAGTAGGACCACCGGAAGTAAGCACCACCTGGCGGATCATTGCCACAAGAAGACCCATTATCAACACACCTATGAGCGATAGCACCAACGCCATCACTTTTGCTCCTGGGGTGATCGGCACTATATCTCCGAGCCCGATGGTGAGAAACGACACCACACAATAGTACAAGGCCGAACCGTATGTCAAGCCCTCTATCATGTGGGCCATGATTAAGGAACCGATTACACACCACACCACAAAACAGATTGTGTATATCATAAGCGTGCGCTGTTTGGTGTCCAAGTTGAACATGGCCGGGTACTTGTTCAACTTATATCCGATGAAATTGACCAGCAACGTAAGGGCACATAAAAAGTAATAGAAACACGTAAACACGCCATACCAGTACCCCTCTGACCGCACGTATTTGGGGTTTGCTCCCACGAAATACTGGTCGGTTATAAGCACGTCTATAAGCAAAAACACACTGGCGCCTATAAAGCAGAATATCAGCACACACTGACTAATGAGATACTTGATGGTACCGGAAAAGTTCATGAGCAACGAGATGTTCCCTATGAGCCCCAATGCTAGCGAAAACGAGTTCAACACTGTCATGGCTCTATTATCAGGCACCTCGTGGTCGGTTGCCTTTTCCACCCTCCAGTGCTGGATTAGGCCCAAAATCGACACCATATTGGCTAGCGGCCCTATACACGCGGAAATAAGCGGGAAATATGACGATATGAAGAACCAGAACACGAAATGGGCCTCTCCCGGCCGCACACGCATGGAGGTGACGGTGGATACAGGAATATCCATCGTGTTCTTCACCACCACCTCTATTTCCCGGCGCTGCAGCTTCTCGTCCTGGCTGTGGAACATGAGCGGAAGCAATTTATCCTCATAGTTGTTGAAGTCAAAGGTTAATTGTCTGCTGGGCGCCAAAGAACTGGTAGCGGTTTTGAGTTTTTTGGTGATGAGTTCCAAATTACTGAGCGACTTTTTGAGATTGGTCTTTCGGGGACGGGCGGGACCACGATGTAGGTTGGAGGCCGAGGTGTTGTCTTCGAACGCGATGTGGTTGTTGCATGTGTTGTCGTTGCTGGAGCTGTCCTGGGAATTGTTGTCGCTATCGCTATCGGCATTATTCTCATCATTCATGTTATTGTTGCTGGTACTGTGCAGGTTGTAGGTACTGGAATGGTACACACTACCGGGGATCGTGCTCATTCTGAGGGTGTGGTGACTGTGTGATCTGCCGCTATAGCACCGCTATCATGCTACGTGGTTCTATATAGGAGTGTATTTGGCTATCGCCTTAACAATGGTTGTAATTTAAATTAATTATTAGCCTCGTATTTCTGAAATTCCCCATAATAATTTTCGCGGCCATCGGATGTTATCCGTCAATGATGTTATGGGTGCACAAAAGGAGTAGGTGGCATATCCGCTGGGTGTCCGGGGAATAGCGGGCCTGCCAGGATGATGTACCAATGCAATACCAATTGGCCAGCGGGACAGGACTGCCGTAGCACTGCTGCCGCTCACGGTGCCGGCTTACAGCCGTGTTGTCACGTGACGTGGTCACGATACGTGTGTGTTAAGAAATAAGACCGATTAGGTATATTGATATTACCCGGAAATAATACAGACGATGAAATTTTGCAGTCTATTATTATTGTGATTATTATCGTCACTATATAATGAGGGTTCTACGCCCAACAATTTATATAATTTTTATA